>JAQYXR010000494.1:0-81584 GCA_030545055.2 Neoaliturus tenellus | reverse complement strand
ATCCGTTTTCCTCCCGGTATATTCTCCACCAATTCCATTACCTCTTTAAGGAGACCTCCATGTTTATTTTTCAACAGTTGGTCGTAGCTGAGGTTTAGGCGGAGACCGGTTTTATTTCTTTTAGCTTTTTCAATTGCTCTATGTTGAGCATCATTTAGCAGGATGTAATCCTTACCACCCCGACTAATGTTATAATTTGCTAATCCAATTACTGCATTCCGTCGTTTCTTATAGGCGATGCGGAGTTTCCGTTTTTGCCCTTCCGACAGATGTATACTATGTTTATGCGAATCACTCATATTGTACTTCTCTAGCTTACAACATAGATAAGTACTTATTATAAGCTTACTATGGCAGATATATTTTACTGTTTGAAATGCAGAAGGAAAACCTCTTCAACCAGTTTGGAACGCACACAGACAGCGAATAACAAGTGGCGCTTAAAAGGACGGTGCACCATATGTAAATATATGAAGAGCACATTTATAAAGACTCCTACAGCAAAGGAAATTTTGGAACCAGCAAATAATGAAAGTAGATTGGAAGAGGCACAAGAATTACATCGACGGGTGATAAAGAAATTTCCTAAGCGTAAAATTGTTACTTTAGCTATCGATGAGTTATGGGCTGCTGATTTAGTTATAATGGATAGGTTTGCAAGTGAAAATGATGGATACAAATACATGTTAAACGTAATTGATACATTTTCCAAATTTGCCTGGTCACAACCTCTATTAAGAAAAAATGGTGCTGAAGTGGCAGGTGCATTTGAAACTATTTTACAACGAGCAGCTAAATATGACGGCCATAAAGCACCCAATCTATTGCATACTGATAAGGGTAGAGAGTTTATTAATAAAGAATTCAAAGGTGTTTTAAATAAATATAACATAAAAATGTATCATACAGAAAACGAGGAAAAGAGTGCTATAGTTGAACGGTTTAATCGCACGCTTAATGAAAGAATGAAAGTGCAATTTGAAATAAAACATTCGTTTCGATGGGTAGACATACTACAAAGTTTGTTAAAAGCGTATAATGAGAGTGTACACAGAACAATCCGCATGAGACCGGTTGATGTTAATTTAGACTGTGAATCTCATCTCCGTAGGTTATTTCTAGACGAATTAAGTACAGTAAAACGTCAACCCCCTAAATTAAGTGTTGGTGATCGCGTAAGAATAGTTTCCAAAAAGGATATGTTTTCTAATAAATATGCTCGCAATTGGAATAGAGAAATATTTACTGTTACTCATATACAACCCACAGCACCTGTAACGTATAGAATTACTGATGCTAATAATGAGGAAATTCTAGGCTCCTTTTATGAGAAAGAGTTGCAAAAGAGTAAGTTTTAAGTATGTTTTTCATTAATAGAGTAATGCCCCCAAGGAAGAGATGTAGTCCCATCCTTTAAAATGTATCGTTTATCGTCATTGTTCGATAGGACTTTTTTGTCCATTGTGACCGAATAGAGTTGGTGATTGAAGCTTCTAATCATATTAATTGTTTTGTGCAGTTCCTCTTTTTTGAATAGACAATTCTTATAGTCATCAAAAGTTATTTCATTTTCAATCACCGATTTCTTTACTCCTTTGGATTTTTTACATGGTTTGCTGTCTTCAACCTCGTGGGCATACATCTTAGCTCTAAGGGCAACATGTTCCCTCATTATTTTGCCATTAAGTTCATCTTTCATTTTGCCCAAGACTTTCTTATTTACCCTTGGCATTCCATATGGGTTATTTTCAGGGTAGTCACTTGTGTCAAAAAAGTCGATCATACTTTTCATGTCTTGATAAACATCTGGAGTGGTTATTGCGTACTTCAGCGAGTCGGTATCAGTGTACTGTAAACGAGCTTTTGATCCATACTTTGCTTTCATTACGTTGTAATGGAAATCATACATTAATGTCTTTGAGATATCGAGGACAGACATTCCGACATAAATAGGTTTATTAAACACCAATTTTATTTTTCTCATATGGATAGCTGATAAGTTTTCTGTAAATATTGTGCGATCTTTGAAGCTTGGTTGAGCAACCCATTTTATTACTTGTTTTTCTTTTGTTGCCAGTCTAATATCAACTCTATTACGGATATTCTCCATTGTCTTCCCAAAAACTCCATTATTCATTAACTTATAGAAATCTTTTTCAAAATCATTCTTTGCCTGTGTACGCATCTTTGTGTTGAGTTCTATGTATGGAGCTAGCCAATTACTTTGAGTGAATGAAATTACCCTATGAATTTTTGTAAGTTTCATCCCCAGTTTCAAGTAGAGTTTTAAATTTCTATAATGCACTACATACTTTTCCTTGTTATACAGAGTTGTCAATAGCTTAGGCACTTTCCCACCAGGTGGAACTAATTGCTCCGGCGCAAGAGGTAAGTCTGAATGCAAGTCATGGATTTCCTTTGGATACTCTAGGTCAACTTCCAAGATATAGCCTGTATTGGCATCATCCTTTATTTTGGTTACATCTATATCTGTGTTACACCATTTGAAATCTTTGTAGGGCATGTTTTGACCTAAAGCCCAACCATATAAGTTGTTGGCATCCAGATATAGGAGATATTCATGTGGTTTGTTTATATCATAATCTTTCATATAGGGATTGTTGGCTTTTGCGTAGCGATTAGAACATTGGGAAATGCCACCACGAATTCCTTTCTCGATCATTAACAACATATCATAGTCGGTGAGTAGCTCAAGTTGAATGTCTGTAGTTTTCAACATAGCACTCCAAGCTAAACCTGGAGTTGTGAAAAACCATGCGGGATCTAATTTATATGTTGACATGCAAACACTTCGAAAATTTTCCATAACATCTGCTAACAATAGGACATCCGTTTTGTTGTAGAGTAAAGTATACTCTTTCATGTCGCGTATTTTAAAGAATTCCCAAACCTTTTTAGCATGATCATAATCTTCGAGGGCAATATTTTTCTTATTTAGTTTATTATAAAATTTGTCATATTCGGGGAGGTGTGTTAGTTCATACTTTTCTGCACCATCCATGAAGTCATAAGGATAGACACCTTTTCTTACAACCATATCTAACTCAGAGTCATTGAAGTATTTAGCAGTATGTTTAAACTGATCTTTTGTAAGATTCTTAGTAAGCGCATCAAGACTTGTGCTCATAAACCTGAAAGAATCCAAAAATCTGAGTTCAATCATATTAGGTCGTTTTACCGTGTAGGATATGTACCGCTCTTCGTTGTTTGGAATTACACTAATTTCTTCGTCATTCAAACCTATCATTTTTATGAAACAGTGAGTATCATACCCCGAAAGGTTATGAATAAATACTGGAATAAACTTTGGCTTCCTAAATAGCATATTACATTTGTTATGAGCCAAGCCCCTAAATTTTCCAGTCAGGTGATCATGGTCATACACTCTGTCGTCATTCAACTGCTTTCTACATATATGACATAATTTTGTGTCAGCAATTTTTTCTTTGTCTTCTTCAGTTAACTCCATAGGTTTAATTGCTTCCTTGGAGTACAGTAATTGGATTTCCATTGCCTCAGTTTCAAGCATTTCAATAAACTTCTTACCAGCATCAGCACCGAAGTAAGTTACAGGGGGTTTATAATCTCCATCCTTATAAGCAATGTAATATGAGAAACTCCAAGCTTCATGTTTTTGATAACTGTTGGTTTTCTCAGTAGTGTAAGATTGATCGGGCATTAGGAGACTTTCAAAATCTGCATAGAATACAAATGGTACCTTCATGGATTTATTAAAATCTGTAAATTTAACAACTGTTCCAGCCTCTGGCATTTTAATTTTCACAGCATCATGACCACGACAATCTTCTGTGTGTTTCTGAAGCCTCTCTTCTGACGGGAAATGTAAAAGACAGCGTTTGCACAACCATGTCTTATGCCCGTACTTGGATATCTGTGAGCTTACTAGTCGGGAAAGATTTTTAATGTAACAATAATGGTTGGTGTTCTCATTCTTTAAATAAAGTAAATCTATGTGTTTTTCCATTTCTTCCTTTGTAATTCTGAGTGGAGCCACAACGGAATCTTTACCAATAAGGGTATAAACATTAATAGATATATTTGCACATTTTTCAAACTTTGTAATGTCATCCAACTTCACTGGGAATTCAATGCCTGCGAAAGCATTGTCTAGATCATGTTCATAAGCTTTATATTTATTTACTCTCCATGCATTGTCTTCTACCGGGTGTAACGCGGAAAGAATGGCCCATAGAAAACATTTCTGGTCATTATTTTGTACATTTATTACTGCTCTTTTGGTCTGTATTTTTTTAGGCAGGTCGATATAGCTAGATCCCCTAAGTGGTGTGTACTTATTTACACGTAGTTCCAAGTCAACAATTTTTCTCAAAGTCCAGTTGGAACCAGCTGCTTGAAAACTTTCCATTTCTGCGAGTAATTTTGCTTTTGCATTATCATAATATTCGGAGATATCTGTTGTTGGATATATTATTTGATTAGTAGTTTTGAAATTCATTATTTGATTGATTTCTTTCTCATGAGCTATTCTTTGAAACTCAGCATGAAAAACCAGGTTTACTTTGAGATTACTTTCACTAACAGCTTCTTCTATTTTTTGTCGGACAAGAAGTTTACAAATAGACAAAAACATTTCAGGATCTTTGACATTCAAAATGTTTTCAATAGCATAAGTCCTTAGTCGGTTTTTAAATGAAGATATTTTCTGTTTGATTTCCATTCTTTCATTACATGCTGATTCATTACTGATATTAGTTTGTTGTCTTTCGCTGTGGACACTACCAACCTCTGTGTTAGAGCTTTGATTTATTTCATTTGAGTTTAAACCACCAGTTGACTTGTCATCATCGTCGTCATTATTAGAATTTTGATTTTGGGTAGAATCTTTATCATTGGTCTCATCTTCATTCTCTTCCTCATCTTCCTCCTCTTCTTCCTTTTCCTCCTTAGCGCCCAGTATAGGTTCAACATTATACGCATTTAAACACCTTTTAGTTTTCCTATGACGTGCGAGATGTGACTTGGTAACCACTAAACCACAATGGGGACAAGCAACGTGTTTTTTATCTTGAATATCAACAGGCATCTTTTCATTTGATTCTATTGTATGTGCTACATTTGTTGGTGGTGGCTCAATCACCGTACTATCAGATAACTGTAGTGGAGAGTAGGAAACTGGATTATTTGATATATCAACCGGGGGATTAAACAGTAGTGGTGAGTGGTAAACATGTTCTGTTGATGACTTTTTCTGATATAAGTTTTCTTCAAAGGGGCTTGATCCAAGTATTGATTTAATTCTCTCATGATCTAAATGTATTTTCCTTTGAGGTGGCTCAAATGATACACTTTCAAAAGCACTTTGGCCAATTGTAGGATTTATTTGTTCTGATTCCACTATCATAGGAATTTCCTTTACATTAGATTCATCACTTGATTCCCTTGACTTAGGAAGCGTTGGAATAATTTTCCGCGGCCTAGTTGGTCTTCTAATCATAGCTTCCAAAGCCACATCATCCATTTTTGGTTTTGCTACATTAACATTTTTCTTAAGGACTTTAGGATATTTCTCAACCAAACGATTTATATCCAATTTATTTGGTTGTGGTGTTTCTTCTCGTAAATAGTGTTTTGAATGTTTTGGAAAATATACCTTACTATTGCAAACATTACACATTCTATTCTGCCACTCTTCAAGTGTATGACTTGGCACATTTTTCATTGGCCTCCAACTTGTTGAGGGTTCATAGAATGCTGTTAACAGCCTGACATGACGTTTAGATTTTTCATGACGTTTAACATGTGAAATTTGTAAAGGTTCTTCACAAATGAAACACCATTCACTTTTAGGTGCAGTTCCTATTCCCAAATGTTTTAGTTTAGCATTCCAACTATGTACCTCATGTGAGATACATTTCTGTGATTTTTTATGACGAGCTAGATTTGAAGTAATCACCAGTTACCACATTTATCACATGCCACTTTTTTTGACTCGTCATTCAAAGGTTGGGATTTTATGTTTGTAGTTTCCTCTGAAGGTTTAGATTCCGTGATTATAGTTTCCACTGAACGCTGACCAATAGTATTAGACAACTTCAAACATTTCTTAGACTTTTGATGCCGTTTGAAATTCGGTACCGACACACTTTCTCCACATCGGTCACAAATCTTCCTTTTGCATTTTGCATTTACAGCCTGGATTTCATTAGTGGCAATTGGCTGATTTTTGGTTTTTATCTGAGCATTGGAGCACTTTTTTCCCAATTGATGGCGACCTAAGTGTGGCTTTGATACGGATATACCACAGTTTGGACAATTTACTTTTACAGAATTTCTTTTTGTACCTTTTTTTACTATTGGGTCCACACTTTGATCATTGCTTTCACTTGTAGTTTGAATGGAATCAGAACTAGAGTTATTTAATAAAGTGCCACCATACATTTTATTTTCATCCTCATCATCACTTTCGCTGGTATAACATTCAACATGCGTTCGGTAGAGACCGTCCTTTTCCAACCAAGAACTGACCTCGTTACCAGTAGCGCCGTTGTATATTTTACCAGCATGTGGATGAGGAATCGAAGTACCTGAAAACAAGGTAGAAGGTAAAAGTGTATTAGCGGATTGGGTAGAGGGAGACGCAGCCGAAACCACGTTTTTGGGAATGGTGGATGGGGTAATGGGAGCCGCGGTCGAAACCACGATTTTCTGAGTAGCGGCCGAAACCACGTCGTCAGAAGGGGCGGTAGATACCACGTTATCCGGAGTCGCGGTCAACACCATGGACTCGACGGGCGTGGTAAAAACCAAGTCACTGTTAGCAGACGAAAATACGCCAGTCACAGTAGTTGCCATTTTATAGAGCTAGCTCTCTCCTACTGTACCGGGTAATTGGCGCAAAAAGAGATGAGCAAAAAACGATGATGGATTTTTTACACTTTTCCAATCACTAGTGATTTTTGACTCTCTCTTATTATACTGACGAGTACCGAATAAAGTCACGTGACATATGGGTGTGGATAACGTGATCACCGCAGTGCCATAAGTCTATAAGTAGCAGACTGTCGCATCAAGCCAGTAGCTCCCACATTACCAGACACACATAGTCACCAACCAAAACACTTACATTGCATTAAACCACCGCAACGCAACTCTAGCTGAGCCGATCAACTAACAAGCCTCTCTTAGTGTATAGCCAGTGGTGTCAGGCTGGTGCATGACTACAAATTGTGTACGGATATGTATGACGTCATTATGAGAAACTATTGCGCAATCAGCAGCATATTACAACTCTTACACAACGCTGGCTCCCGGGGCGGCGCAGAATCGGCGTTTTACATCTCTTTGTCAAACCTCACCTTGAGTCCTGGCAACACTTGGACCTTAAAATAGACCTTACCCCGTGCTCAGGCAAGAGAGCTAGTTCACCTCTCACCACTCTGTCAACCCCCAAATTCAACTTAGGTGTTAGCTCGACACTCAACACACCCATGCTCAGAAAAACGGTTCTAATATTCGCCCTCGCCTCTCGCCACCCCCGTGCAAGGTCAAGAAAGATACTCGCCACTCGCCACTCACCCCTCGCCTCTCACCCCTCGCCTCTCGCCACCCCCCATGCTAGGTCAAGAGAGATACTGGCCACTCGCCACTCACCCCCTCGCCTCTCGCCCCTCGCCCCTCGCCACCCCCGTGCTAGGTCAACAGAGCTAGCTCGACCCTCGCCCCTCGCCTCTCGCCCCTCGCCTCTCGCCCCTCGACTCTCGCCCCCTCGCCACCCCCGTGCTAGGTCAACAGAGCTAGCTCGCCCCTCGCCCCTCGCCTCTCGCCCCTCGCCTCTCGCCCCTCGACTCTCGCCCCTCACCACCCCCGTGCTAGGTCAAGAAAGCTCGCTAAAACACCCCCGTGCTAGGCCAAGAGGGCAAGTTGGACACCCCCGTGCTAGGTCAAGAGGGCTAGGTCACCCCTGAATTAGAAACGGTAAAACACCACTACTATTATGACTTACTTGTGGAATATTTTGTTAAATATGGGTTGAGAAGGTCGAAATTTAGTTCTAGGTGTAGGCCTACTTTTGGAATTAACTTCTTGGTAAACCTGGTAAATTAGGAACACCATGTGAAATGACAAAAATTTCTAAATGTGGGAAATCTCACTTTTTTTAAAAAACGATAGTCATTTTTCGTAAAAAATAGGAAATTATGGACATTAAAAAATTACAAAAATATTTTTAAGACAGGTTAAGTGGGTAGTCAAATTATAACAGGATCAAGAAAATGCAAGAACTACAGTACTGTCAAAATGCTCCTAGACCTATAATTGCGGTCGGAACAGTGTTAAGAGTCAGATAGTGCTGGCAAAAAAGTGTTTTAAAAGACAACATGTGAATACATTATAACGTCGACGAGAAACACATTTTTAAGGTTTAAATTTTTATCTAGCTTGAAATAACATCATAGTGTGGTGTTTTTTTTTTTTAATTTGTTAAATAATTAACTAAAAATAAAATTTAATTTACTTTTTACTCGTGTTTAACATTTAGTTACAATTATTGGTTAATTCAATTAACATTCTGATCTGAATAGACATAAACCAATTTAAACGACTTTAACACAACCTAAAGCTTAACCTAACTTAGGATTGTGTTTAGAAGGTTAGTTCGGTGAGGTTAGATTGGTTATGTTAGCTAGAATAGATATGCAAAGTTAGTCCGTTTTTCGGTTTACATTTTGATTTTTAATTTTATACAAAAGTACTAGTCCCTATCTACAAATACTACGTACTAAATTAAGAACATCCACCATACCTTTTAACATTGTTTAAGCTTCATTTTCATAATTTTTAACATAGTTTTACGAGTATAGTTTCGAGTATTAGTTTTCTAATCTTTTTCACTTTTTGTTAGAATAATTAAAGTTGTATACTATATAGTGTTAATCTCTAAAAAATATTTATATGTTGTGGAAGATTTCAATTTCAATTTGATCATACAAATCTATTCTTTGTTAAATTATGATAATTAGTGTATAGACCTTAGTTTAAGTCTCAACCATCTTGAATTTTGTTAATTTAATGAATGTACAATCATGTAAATTGGTGCAAACCGTTGGAAGCAAATAAATAAATAAATAAATAATTTATTCATAAACTGTAGTTATGAAAGGCTTTAATTTCGTATCTGTCCGTACAATAATTACCTCCATAAAATCTAAAGTGATAAAAAACCGGAACAATAGGGAACATATCATAGCCAGCTACACATATTTAGCATTTTTAGTATACAAAGTAAACTTTCATCACGCACGATTAAGTTGTAACTCAGGCATGCAGTATTCAATTACACTTAGTTGCGAAGAGCAGAAAAAACATTTGATCACTCCTTAAAACGATTGTTGTAAAGTGGGTTCATTTAAAAGTTGCGCGGCCGCGGTTACGAGCGGCCCAACGAACGCCGGACTTCGTCAATAAACTTTCAATTGCCGACTCAGGCGAACGCAATTGTATCAATTTTTCCGGAAACTTGGTTTAACACACATAAAAAAGTTGTCTGTGCAGCCGGAGCGGATACAAATGGTGATAAGGGTATAACCCGGTTAGCGGCAGCTTTTATATTATTTTGTTCCGTTCTTGGTGAGGGCGGTGTGAGTGGTGGAGGGGGGGAAGCGCTCCCAAGGGGAGGGGGAGGGGACGGTTACTGGCGTCCCTGTATGTTCATTGTTGTAAACATTTAAATGGCTGAACGGGAAATTCAGCATCCTCTTGTGGTTTAATCGGAAGTCTGTTTTATACCTTTAATAAAATCGGAAGTATTTAACTTTGTGAATTTATTATTAAGGCTTGTAGTTGAGTTAAAGTTGTAATTTTAAATAGGAAATGTCATTAAATTGTTTTAAATTTAAGAAAAATATACTGATTACTGTATCCCAGAACTTCTTTACCTAGTGATTGAGCCTATAATTAAATTTAGGCAAAGTAGTCTTTCAAACTTAAGCTAGAACATGGAATAAAGCTGGCAAAGATATATTTTAGCTCTGGTTAATTAGTAAAGAAACTTCAAATCAACCCAAAAACATTATAGAGTTATTGATTCAATTTTCTGATTTTATTTAATATTTAATTACACTATTTAAAACGTAGCTCTGAACTTCGGGTGTACTGAGAAAGTGTACTTTCACTGTTTCACTGAGCCTATTGAACATAACAGAACACATGGGAAACACGGAAACAATAATGATAGACTCGCAGCTGAGCTGAGAACCGACCATGAGATCACGAGTCGATAAAACAAGAGCCACTTTTCATACTTCATTTCGCTTCGCATTCTATGAATAAATTAACTCTCTAATTTGATAAATTAGCTTTTCCGGCATTGAAATTAATATATAAGTGCAGATCATGCAGTTTTTGTTGTTCGAAGTCTCTTCTGCGCATCCGTCAAAGGATAACATCTCTCATGCATTCTTTTTCTCAGTCTGCCATAAAATCCTTCGTCCATAGCGCCGCTAGGTTCAGCTGACAAGCCGTTCAGTTCAGAAGGTAAGCTTTTACATCCTCTGCTTCAGCTAATGCTGAGGAAGTGAGAAACACGAGAGAGCGAAATAGCTAAGATACCTGAAATATTGAACAACGAAAGACCAATCACGAAAAAATATTCAATTCAATATCTATCTAACGTTGTACTCATGTGGGACTAAATTAATGAGTATGCATTAAATATCTGTTGGGAAGTGCAAAACTACAATTTTGAGACTATGTTATGAAATAGCTCTTTGTGTAATAAGAGCGTAAAGTACGTCATTGCCACTCGAGAATTGTAGATGGGCGCACGAAGCGTCAGCTGAGTGTGGCCAAACAATTCGAGAGCGGCAATGACTATTTACGCTCGTAATACACACAATATTTTTCCTACCAACATAATTGCTACAGATTACATGTTTTATTGTATACAAAATGTCATTTAGATTATTTATTTGTTTTTCTGTTTGAACAAACTGTTTACTATCAAACATAACCTCAAACTAAAAAAGAAGCAATTACTAAACGACAACAATGAACAACAGCTGTGGCATGGTTTGTAATAACAGCTGACTTAAAATTGCTGTTTGATCCAGCGTGCGACAAAGAACATTACCGCTCTAGACCGGGAAAGAAACGGAAACCGGAAATGTACTGTTTTGCATAGGGGTTACAGGTGTGGCAATGTAATTATTTCCATGCAGTGGTAGGAAAAGACAATTTCCATAATAAAAACTAATTTACCAACATATTATTGTAGTTCCTGACTCCAAAGATATGATTAAAATAACACTCACAAAGACTGACGGTAACTAATTAATACCAAAGTAATTTATCATGTAATAATTAATTATTAATATTTTTTTTAACAATTATATCTAACATTAGTGGTCAATAAGGTGAAATCATTACTATACAAATAACTATCGTACTATTGAATAAAATTTAATATTTGCTGTGATAGAAGTATCCAATGTCAGACTTTGTTTTATCTAGACGTGAAGACATACTTTTTTCTCTAATTAGCAACTTTCTGGAACAAACAGGAATAAAAAATGTCAAACATGTTTCAGGACATTAACTAAAAGCATGTCTCCGCCAGGTTAGAGCGTTTTTGCAAACAACTAGTTGATCCAAAGCCGTAGCATCGTGTTAGAGAGGAAGCAGGAGCGGCGATTCGAGCGCCTCCGGCGGTTGGGGACCGAATTGGAGCAAACCAGATTAAGTTGAACGTAGCCGATTTGTATTCTACTGCGATGGGCGGGGGGGAGGGCGATTGTGTCTTTACTGCGCCTGGCGGTCGGCTCTGCAACCCGCAATACTGGGATTTAATAAACTCCCATCTATTATTTACTACTTCTAACAAGTCTTTCCGAATTGGTTCCCTCCTTTCTGCTTTTATTTTGTTCTCTGAAACTGGAGATTTGCACGTTTACAACTTTTACATCGGCATTGTTTTACACGCGGTTTATGGCTCTGAGGCTTTCTGATACTCGAACGAAAACTTTTAAAATTTTGAATGAGTAACAAGAGCTGTTGGTGTTACATTTTTTAAATAATTATATGAGTCGATGTTACTTACATGGTATGGGCATGGTTCTGACTGTTTTTATATTACATCTTACTTTATTGAACCCATTTATTCTAAAATGAGTACTATAGACAATAAATTTCTTAATGTAGGGCCTACAATAATCTAGAGGATGTATCGTATTTTCATCATAAATTCGTTTCATTGGAGTTTGTTTTATAATTTCGTTACAGTAGAACTTCGATAGTTATACACTTTGGGGACTAAGGGAGTGGCGAACTATTGAAATGTCGAATAATAGGGATTATATGGGCATTTTAACATAGAGAGTATAAAAATCATGAGTTTGATTTCGGAAACACTAAATTTTAATGAAACCTTAACTCTAGTGAACTTGAACATAAGCAACACTTGAATAATTTGCCACATTGTTTACTCTTTCAACTTTTCCAGTCTTCCAGTAATGACAAATATGGGTCATTACTGATATGTGAAGTCGTTGTCGTAAATGACCCTATCGTTAAACTAAGGATTGAACAAGGAACAAGAAAGTATTAAGGAGTGTCTAAATATCGAGGTTCTACTGTATTTTTATTTAATTGTAGTCATTGTATTAATTCATGGTATTCATCGTATTTCATTGTACAGCGAAAATATTACTAGTATATTATACTATCTCCCTTTCAACGTAATTGTAAATTATAAATTTGTCTTTTCAATTTATTTTGATTAACTACTCTTTTGATAGTTTTCGTGAAACATCGACGCACTCTACGGTGTGCATTTTAAGGTGAGTAGGGGCAGGGCCGCCGAGAGAATTTTTGTGGCCCGGGGCAGAGTTCCGAAGTGAGGCCCCCCCCCAACACGCTCGGTGCATCCCTGCCTGTCGCCGTCTTTGTTCGAACCAGATGCAATATAGGCTACACATTTTTATTTCTTTGGATATTTATTTTGTATTTATGCACACAATTTGCTTTCTTTTCTTAAGGGATTCATAAATATCTTATTTGTATTATTTTAAGATATAGATAGGGCAAATGAACTTAGGTTTACTGTAGGCCTACATGAAATAATTTGATCAAACTTGCACTTTGGCAGGGTTTGAGAGTGCTTATTGGAGAGCTACCAAGTGGTTTTAGGCCTAACTTAAGTATTTTGAAATGGCTAAGCTTACAGGAAAAATTATTAAAATTTATTTTATTTTAAAATTGGTAATTAGCCTTAATTAAATTTTTTTTCCCTACTAAACACTTTTTTTAATTTATAATTAGTTGCTTTTGCTTTAGAATTAATGTATAAGATTTAAAGAATTACGCAAAGTCATCCTATTTACCCGATACTAGCCCTCAACTTCACTAATAAGCCATTAGATAATTCAGTGTTAAGTACCGTTCACAAAAACTAACCAATTCGCAAACGTTTCTTTCTTGCCTTCAATATGGCAAATTCATTTATGACATTATTAAAAGACACTTTTATCTTATATGTCTCTTTTATCTTATACTTGGACCAACACACGCAGACACGACAATAGCCTATTAGTCGAAGCCTTGAAGGATCTGTTGCAAAATATAATATTTTGGCAATGGTATAGATGTCAAATACCGGCACAGGACGAGGCGGCGGGAGCGCCGCCGCGGCGTCTGTTCACCGACACAGAGCTTAAAACCACGGAGACTCATAATACAGGCCTGATATATAAGGCCATTTTATATACTGATGGTATAGAGGTCATTTTGATAGGCCTGTATATAAGGTCTTAGGCTATACTTTGTTACGGTTTGAAGATTTTTATAGGTCTTCAAAAACACATGGTGTTACTACATAGCCTATGCAAAGATTAAATTTTGCTACAAAAAAAAAAAAAAAAAAAAAAAAAAAAAAACGCCTGAAGATGAGGCCCCCTGTCTCTTGAGGCCCGGGGCAAACTGCCCCCCTTGCCCCCCCCTCTCGGCGGCCCTGAGTACCTATAACTGAAGGGCGAGTTTGATAGATCAAATAAGGTGTAGCTTTGTTATACTGACAAAATGTTTGTCAACTTAATCTAACAAAGAATGGTTTTTATTTTATAAACAGTTGGTTGAAAAGTATAAAACCCAAGTCAGATTCATTATCCCGGGAAAATCAATAATTAAATTACCTTTACTAAAACTTAAAATAAATTTTTATTACTCTCCAAAAACGTATTCTATAACTAATATATTGATATGGCTGATAGTCATAATATTTTAGACTGAATATACTTTAAAGCTTCTGATATGAATATAATCGAAATAATCTAAAACACCATATTTACTTTGGATGTTTTTGTAACATGTTCATAAATTAATAGTTATTTGTGTATTAAGGGAGCAAAGTTCAGTGCAGTATCGTCTCTCCAAGAGAAATTGTTGGTTTTCCGTCTGCGGAAGAGATAATTTTACCGAGGGAGACAATGAACTTCACTTCAAAATAAACACAGAACGTTCTCCTCAATCCAAAATATGAAAAAGTCTATAGATTCTCATGAACGCTAACCTTTGTTTTGGTAATTTAACTTCGAAGCCTGGCACGTCAATTGTTGCTGGTTTGTAATCAGCTGGCGCCGTGATCCTTGATCAGCCCTTGTAGCAACAACGTTGTTAGACTATGTTCACTATGATTCTCACTATAATTCTCCATGATTCTCTACATTCAGATTCTCTTAAGAGTTTACTTGGTTTCCAAAGGAAGTCTAATTATACCTTCACCCCTTGTTTACAGGCAGTTAAGTTTAACTTAACATATCACGTAAAGAAAAAAAATAAACCTTATGAGCTCAAATGAAAAGGTAGGGTAAATTTTAAAATTTTAATCAGCGTCTGCAGCAGAAAGATCTTCAGCTAAAATTTTAAAATGAGGTAACCATAGAAACCGAGTCTCCAGACATTGTACAAATATTGTACAAGAAGGTCTTAAGTTTAATGCTCCTAAATGGTGTAAACTAAAAATCAATATTTAATATACTGTTAAAAAAAAAAACTTCAGCCACAATTTGTTTTAAAACCAGTAAACCATAGAAACATTCTCCACACCCCTGAGCTATGTATCGTCCGGAAGCAATAATACTATTTTTTAATATGAAATTTCTATTGCTCACACTTAAATATTTCCTTATGGAAACAGTGGAAAACAGTCCATGCAAAAAGGTCTTCAGTCCTGCTCTTTTGTTTTTTCTCAATTTCCCTTAATGCAATGTCTGTGTCTGAAGCCCTTTCTTCAGACGTTGATTCAATTTCAGGGAATAATAAATGATTGTTTGATTAATTCATCCAAATCACAAACTGGGACGTGTATAGCTACCCGAGCCAAGTAATGTACCCCGATATCAGGGTCGATAGTACGCAAAATGACTGTAGTGCCAGGTGAGCTACATCCCATAAGAGCAATGGTGTCAGTTTCTGCGACATCCGTGGATGTCGCCACAGAGTTTTTGTTGGTTAAAAAAGTGTCAAACAGCCAACATTGTACTCTTTATTACCTGCAAGTGTTGCCAACGTGCAGGAAACAACAATCGTTCTCGTTTGCGTTAGAGATTTTTTGTCTCAACTATTACTAAAATAAGGAATTTCAAAGCAAACTAAGGTAGAATTTATGGTTTTATATTTACCTTGATTGATAATTGTTAATTTGGTCATTACCTAAGGGTTTGTTATGATCTAGTAACCCAAATGTAAAATAGAGTAATATGGTGTCGTTACGATAAATATCATACCCGTGGCAAGACTGCTTCATTCTATTTTTCAATCAGCTGTGTAATGGTAAATATCCTATACTATAATACGAGCAATGTCTGAAGGGATGTGTGTTCCACGATCTCGAAATCTAGCGAGTAGATTTTGCTTAAACTTTGCATTTAAGAGTGTTTTTTCCCAAAAATAAATTTAGAAACAGCTTCAATCCCATGCAAAATCGAATTTGGTCCAAATTTAAGTTTGAAAATCGTAATTTTTAACATTGGTCTTATGGGTTGCTATTTTAGTAACGAAATAACAACTAAAAGTAAACAAACTTAAAGGAACATTAATTTTAAGCAGTTTTTGTTAACATCTAATAATACCTGTGAAGAGTCCGGTGTAGATTTAATAGCTTGATTACCATGACACTATATCAAAGTGAATTCAAACCAACGACTAGAGCTCGGTTAACCTGGTACTTATAACGTTACTTGACTTCCGTTTTAGTTTTGACGCTTCATAACCGGAACACAAAAAAAAGCTATTCAGCTGACCTTAGGAAGAAGTTATGCTTCTTCCTCTACAAACCTTTCATAGTACGGTCCCACGGTGACAGAGACACCACAACACCTAACCCGGGCCTGGACGGTAGCACCTAGTACCTAGCACCTAGTAAGCCGATTTATGTTAAAAGCCCTCCTAAGTATCCAGTATCGGGTTTCCTTAAGGAATTGCTGGACTGAAGGGACTAAATAAATTAATAACCGGCTCGGAGAGTTTTTTATTTTAAACGTCCGATCCTTAAGTGACCGGACGACATCGGATGAACGTAATCGGTGAAATTCCTTGATCGAAGAGCTGTCAGACATTTGTTGGCTTACATTAAACAGTGATTAGTGTTGCTGGCTTGAAATAAGCAGTTCTGTCAAGTATGTCAAGCTGGATCGGTTTAGGTAAATTTTGGTTCAAATGGAAATTTAAAAAAATCTATTAGAGTGGCTATAATGAATTTTATATTACAGATAGCTGAGATAAATTGGATCGTTGATGTCATAATGGTTTAATGATGTTTGGTTAACTAGGCCCGGAACGGTTTAGTAATTTACGAACTGAATTAGTAGATTTAAAGTTACACGAGGTGGCCCGTGCGCAAATTGCGCATTTTATGATTCTGTATTGAGTGAAACTCACCTACAGTACGTGAATGTTGATTATGAAGTGACTGAGATGTATTTTTGTTTACTATCTGGCTTTTAAAATTCATCCGAATGTAATCGGCTGTTAAATTACAATTCAACATTAAAGTACTTGCAATAAAAGTTGGTGAACATTTTAAAGCGCCCTCTAGAAATTAATCAAAGGCAAGGGGGGCGAAGCCCGAAACAATATGACCTTTTTAATTACGATTCGTCACTGCGGTATATAATAAGCTTTAAAATGACATCTCAATCTTAAAAATCGGTTCAGTAGGTCGAGAGAAAAAGGGACGTAACAGACGAAACCCTTATAGAAATAAGAAGATAGATTTTCAAATACATAGAAGTTTTTCCAAAGTCAAGAACGTATTTACCATAACAACATATTGCTTGTCGTCAGTCTTGCCACAACAAGAACACTCAATGTTAAGGAATAATACCTGTACAATGAAAATCTGGATTTTGCACTGTTGCAATCAAATTATAATTGTTCAAATCAATTTTAACAAAGACATTAATGGATCAAATATGCAAAGTAGTTACATTTGCAAATACAGTAGTTAAGGTCAAATAATTCCCCAACGCTGCAATTATGGCTATGAATTAAAAAGTTAGCCTAGGCCTTAGTTTGAATTATTTATCAGGAAGGTTATAGAATGTACACTAAAGAACTTAACAGAATAAAAAGAGCTAGGGCCTATAAAATTTTGCCTCAGCAGTACAGCAACGTGTTGGTGTTACGTCCCATGTATATTGCCTCAGTAGCTCAACAGATCAGTAGGATGTTGGTGTTACGCCCGATGTATATTGCCTCAGTAGCTCAACAGATCAGTAGGATGTTGGTGTTGCGCCCCATGTATATTGCCTCAGTAGCTCAACAGATCAGTAGGATGTTGGTGTTACGCCCCATGTATATTGCCTCAGTAGCTCAACAGATCAGTAGGATGTTGGTGTTACGCCCCATGTATATTGCCTCAGTAGCTCAACATATCAGTAGGATGTTGGTGTTACGCCCCATGTATATTGCCTCAGTAGCTCAACAGATCAGTAGGATGTTGGTGTTACGCCCAATGTATATTGCCTCAGTAGCTCAACAGATCAGTAGGATGTTGGTGTTACGCCCCATGTATATTGCCTCAGTAGCTCAACAGATCAGTAGGATGTTGGTGTTACGCCCGATGTATATTGCCTCAGTAGCTCAACAGATCAGTAGGATGTTGGTGTTACGCCCCATGTATATTGCCTCAGTAGCTCAACAGATCAGTAGGATGTTGGTGTTACGCCCAATGAATATTGCCTCAGTAGCTCAACAGATCAGTAGGATGTTGGTGTTACGCCCCATGTATATTGCCTCAGTAGCTCAACAGATCAGTAGGATGTTGGTGTTACGCCCGATGTATATTGCCTCAGTAGCTCAACAGATCAGTGGGATGTTGGTGTTACGCCCGATGTATATTGCCTCAGTAGCTCAACAGATCAGTAGGATGTTGGTGTTACGCCCGATGTATATTGCCTCAGTAGCTCAACAGATCAGTAGGATGTTGGTGTTACGCCCGATGTATATTGCCTGAGTAGGTCAACAGATCAGTAGGATGTTGGTGTTACGCCCCATGTATATTGCCTCAGTAGCTCAACAGATCAGTAGGATGTTGGTGTTACGCCCGATGTATATTGCCTCAGTAGCTCAACAGATCAGTAGGATGTTGGTGTTACGCCCCATGTATATTGCCTCAGTAGCTCAACAGATCAGTAGGATGTTGGTGTTACGCCCGATGTATATTGCCTCAGTAGCTCAACAGATCAGTGGGATGTTGGTGTTACGCCCGATGTATATTGCCTCAGTAGCTCAACAGTTCAGTAGGATGTTGGTGTTACGCCCGATGTATATTGCCTCAGTAGCTCAACAGATCAGTAGGATGTTGGTGTTACGCCCCATGTATATTGCCTCAGTAGCTCACCAGATCAGTAGAATGTTGGTGATACGCCCCATGTATATTGCCTCAGCAGCTCAACAGATCAGTAGGATGTTGGTGTTACGCCCGATGTATATTGCCTCAGCAGCTCAACAGATCAGTAGAATGTTGGTGTTACGCCCGATGTATATTGCCTCAGTAGCTCAACAGATCAGTAGGATGTTGGTGTTACGCCCGATGTATATTGCCTCAGTAGCTCAACAGATCAGTAGGATGTTGGTGTTACGCCCCATGTATATTGCCTCAGCAGCTCAACAGATGAGTAGGATGTTGGTGTTACGCCCCATGTATATTGCCTCAGCAGCTCAACAGATCAGTAGGATGTTGGTGTTACGTCCGATGTATATTGCCTCAGTAGCTCAACAGATCAGTAGGATGTTGGTGTTACGCCCGATGTATATTGCCTCAGTAGCTCAACAGATCAGTAGGATGTTGGTGTTACGCCCCATGTATATTGCCTCAGTAGCTCAGCAGATCAGTAGGATGTTGGTGTTACGCCCCATGTATATTGCCTCAGTAGGTCAGCAGATCAGTAGGATGTTGGTGTTACGCCCCATGTATATTGCCTCAGTAACTCAAAAGATCAGTAGGATGTTGGTGTTACGCCCCATGTATATTGCCTCAGTAGCTCAAAAGATCAGTAGGATGTTGGTGTTACGCCCGATGTATATTGCCTCAGTAGCTCAACAGATCAGTAGGATGTTGGTGTTACGCCCAATGTATATTGCCTCAGTAGCTCAACAGATCAGTAGGATGTTGGTGTTACGCCCGATGTATATTACCTCAGTAGCTCAACAGATCAGTAGGATGTTGGTGTTACGCCCCATGTATATTGCCTCAGCAGCTCAACAGATCAGTAGGATGTTGGTGTTACGCCCCCTGTATATTGCCTCAGTAGCTCAACAGATCAGTAGGATGTTGGTGTTACACCCCATGTATATTGCCTCAGTAGCTCAACAGATCAGTAGGATGTTGGTGTTACGCCCCATGTATATTGCCTCAGTAGCTCAACAGATCAGTAGGATGTTGGTGTTACGCCCGATGTATATTGCCTCAGTAGCTCAACAGATCAGTAGGATGTTGGTGTTACGCCCGATGTATATTGCCTTAGTAGCTCAACAGATCAGTAGGATGTTGATGTTACGCCCGATGTATATTGCCTCAGTAGCTCAACAGATCAGTAGGATGTTGGTGTTACGCCCGATGTATATTGCCTCAGTAGCTCAACAGATCAGTAGGATGTTGGTGTTACGCCCCATGTATATTGCCTCAGTAGCTCAACAGATCAGTAGGATGTTGGTGTTACGCCCGATGTATATTGCCTCAGTAGCTCAACAGATCAGTAGGATGTTGATGTTACGCCCCATGTATATTGCCTCAGTAGCTCAACAGATCAGTAGGATGTTGGTGTTACGCCCGATGTATATTGCCTCAGTAGCTCAACAGATCAGTAGGATGTTGGTGTTACGCCCGATGTATATTGCCTTAGTAGCTCAACAGATCAGTAGGATGTTGGTGTTACGCCCGATGTATATTGCCTCAGTAGCTCAACAGATCAGTAGGATGTTGGTGTTACGCCCGATGTATATTGCCTCAGCAGCTCAACAGATCAGTAGTGTGTTTGTGTTACGTCCCATGTATATTGCCTCAGCAGCTCAGTAGCGTGTTGTGTTACACCCCATGTATATTGCCTCAGCACCTCAGTAGCGTTTTTGTGTTACACACCATGTATATCGCCTCAGCAGCTCAGAAGCATTTTTGTGTTACACCCCATGTATATTGCCTTAGCAGCTCAGTAGCGTTTTTGTATTGTGTTACGCCCCATGTATATTGCCTCAGCAGCTCAGTAGCGTGTTGATGTTACGCCCAATGTATATTGCCTCAGCAGCTCAGCAGATCAGTAGGATGTTGGTGTTGCGCCCCATGTATATTGCCTCAGCAGCTCAACAGATCAGTATAATGTTGATGTTACGCCCCATGTATATTGCCTCAGTAGCTCAACAGATCAGTAGGATGTTGGTGTTACGCCCGATGTATATTGCCTCAGTAGCTCAACAGATCAGTAGGATGTTGGTGTTACGCCCGATGTATATTGCCTCAGTAGCTCAACAGATCAGTAGGATGTTGGTGTTACGCCCGATGTATATTGCCTCAGTAGCTCAAAAGATCAGTAGGATGTTGGTGTTACGCCCGATGTATATTCAAATTCAAATTTCTTTATTTGGATGCTTTTAAACAGCAAAAAGCCAATTACATAAAAGCATCAGTACAAATACAGTAATTTACATGCATGAATAAGAGTTAAATAAATCAGTCCATTCAAGCAATGCAACAGTCACTATACCTAGATAACAATATAACAAAATATAAATAATAATTAAATGCGCAAAGTTATACATTCAAAGAGGATAGTGAACATGCAAATAAATAGAATGAATAATATAAAATTAAATATAATAATAATGTAATGCAAATTTAGACCACGTAAACAAACTAATGAATTAAGTTAATTCAATAACAGTAAACTAATGTTCAGGCTCATGCAATATTACGAGGACTTTATTTTTAAACATATTAAGCGTATCACAGAATAAATCTAAATCGGAGTTTGCAGCAAGACAGTTAAACAGTCTACACATATTGTTTATTGGAGAAAAATATCCCAGATTGGTTCTAGAAAATGTTGGAGAGAACAGGCAAGAGCTCCGCGAGCCAGGTCGAGGAACAGAAAAATTGAGCCGAGACAATAGACCTCCATCATCGACCACTCCCCCAACCAATTTATGTAAAAATAACATATTATTAAGCTTGCTTCTACTGGCCAGACTAGGGACTTCAAATATATTCAATAGTTCAGAATATGAAATTAAGTCGGTGTAAAAATTAAAAGTCTTAAAATAAAGAAATCTTAAGAACTTTTTTTGAATACTTTCAATCATATCTACTAGATAGTTTTCTTGAGGATACCAAATGATCGCCCCAAATTCTACTTTAGATCTTACAAAAGAGAAGAAAAGTAACTTGAGAGAATCAGGATTTTGCAAATAAATACTTGATCTTTTAATAAAGCCGACCATTGAAAAAGAAGATTTACAAACAGATAAAACATGATCATTAAATTTAAAATGAGAATCAAATACAATCCCAAGATCTTTTATGCTGGTCATTCTATTGAGAGTAACATTTTCCATGTTGTAATTAAAAATTATTTGAGATTGAGGTGTTTTTCTGGTGTATGAAACTACTGCACACTTACTTACATTGAACTTTAAATTATTTTTACTCCAGTTTATTAATGAATCTATGTCCTGTTGAAGTTCATAACAATCATTTATGTTGTCAACAACTTTAAAGAGTTTTAAATCATCAGCATATAGAAGCAAGTTAGAAAAAGTAACACAACTCTGAATATCATTATTAAAAATTATGAAGAGCAATGGGCCCAGATTTGACCCCTGTGGAACCCCAGAACCCACAGAGAATTCATTTGAGAAAAATCCTTCATATGACACGTACTGTTTCCTTTGATTTAAATATGAACAAAAGAACTTGATGAGTCCATCACTTATGCCAAGATAATGCAACTTTGATAACAGATCCAAGTGACTAACTTTGTCAAAGGCTTTTTCGAAATCTGTGTACACTACATCTACTTGTTGATTGTTATCTATTTTAGCTGAACAATATTGAGTGAAATTTAACAAATTTGTGTTGATGGATCTATTTGGGAAAAAACCATGCTGAGCGTTACTAATTTATTTTTTAACATGATGAAAAAGTTTATTGTAAATAATTGATTCAAAAACCTTAGCATATTGCCTCAGTAACTCAACAGATCAGTAGGATGTTGGTGTTACGCCCGATGTATATTGCCTCAGTAGCTCAACAGATCAGTAGGATGTTGGTGTTACGCCCGATGTATATTGCCTCAGTAGCTCAACAGATCAGTAGGATGTTGGTGTTACGCCCGATGTATATTGCCTCAGTAGCTCAACAGATCAGTAGGATGTTGGTGTTACACCCGATGTATATTGCCTCAGTAGCTCAACAGATCAGTAGGATGTTGGTGTTACGCCCCATGTATATTGCCTCAGTAGCTCAACAGATCAGTAGGATGTTGGTGTTACGCCCAATGTATATTGCCTCAGTAGCTCAACAGATCAGTAGGATGTTGGTGTTACGCCCGATGTATATTGCCTCAGTAGCTCAACAGATCAGTAGGATGTTGGTGTTACGCCCGATGTATATTGCCTCAGTAGCTCAACAGATCAGTAGGATGTTGGTGTTACACCCGATGTATATTGCCTCAGTAGCTCAACAGATCAGTAGGATGTTGATGTTACGCCCGATGTATATTGCCTCAGTAGCTCAACAGATCAGTAGGATGTTGGTGTTACACCCGATGTATATTGCCTCAGTAGCTCAACAGATCAGTAGGATGTTGGTGTTACACCCGATGTATATTGCCTCAGTAGCTCAACAGATCAGTAGGATGTTGGTGTTACACCCGATGTATATTGCCTCAGTAGCTCAACAGATCAGTAGGATGTTGATGTTACGCCCGATGTATATTGCCTCAGTAGCTCAACAGATCAGTAGGATGTTGGTGTTACGCCCGATGTATATTGCCTCAGTAGCTCAACAGATCAGTAGGATGTTGGTGTTACGCCCGATGTATATTGCCTCAGTAGCTCAACAGATCAGTAGGATGTTGGTGTTACACCCGATGTATATTGCCTCAGTAGCTCAACAGATCAGTAGGATGTTGATGTTACGCCCGATGTATATTGCCTCAGTAGCTCAACAGATCAGTAGGATGTTGGTGTTACGCCCGATGTATATTGCCTCAGTAGCTCAACAGATCAGTAGGATGTTGGTGTTACACCCGATGTATATTGCCTCAGTAGCTCAACAGATCAGTAGGATGTTGGTGTTACGCCCCATGTATATTGCCTCAGTAGCTCAACAGATCAGTAGGATGTTGGTGTTACAGCCCATGTATATTGCCTCAGTAGCTCAACAGATCAGTAGGATGTTGGTGTTACGCCCCATGTATATTGCCTCAGTAGCTCAGCAGATCAGTGGGATGTTTCTGTTACACCCCATGTATATTGCCTCAGTAGCTCAACAGATCAGTAGGATGTTGGTGTTACGCCCGATGTATATTGCCTCAGCAGCTCAACAGATCAGTGGGATGTTGGTGTTACAACCCATGTATAGTGCCTCAGCAGCTCAACAGATCAGTGGGATGTTGGTGTTACGCCCCATGTATATTGCCTCAGTAGCTCAACAGATCAGTAGGATGTTGGTGTTACACCCCATGTATATTGCCTCAGCAGCTCAACAGATCAGTAGGATGTTGGTGTTACGTCCCATGTATATTGCCTCAGCAGCTCAGTAGCGTGTTGTGTTACACCCCATGTATATTGCCTCAGCAGCTCAACAGATCAGTAGGATGTTGGTGTTACGTCCCATGTATATCGCCTCAGCAGCTCAACAGATCAGTAGGATGTTGGTGTTACGCCCGATGTATATTGCCTCAGTAGCTCAACAGATCAGTAGGATGTTGGTGTTACACCCCATGTATATTGCCTCAGCAGCTCAAAAGATCAGTAGGATGTTGGTGTTACGTCCCATGTATATTGCCTCAGCAGCTCAGTAGCGTGTTGTGTTACACCCCATGTATATTGCCTCAGCAGCTCAACAGATCAGTAGGATGTTGGTGTTACACCCCATGTATATTGCCTCAGCAGCTCAACAGATCAGTAGGATGTTGGTGTTACGTCCCATGTATATTGCCTCAGCAGCTCAGTAGCGTGTTGTGTTACACCCCATGTATATTGCCTCAGCAGCTCAACAGATCAGTAGGTTGTTGGTGTTACGTCCCATGTATATTGCCTCAGTAGCTCAACAGATCAGTAGGATGTTGGTGTTACACCCCATGTATATTGCCTCAGCAGCTCAACAGATTAGTAGGATGTTGGTGTTACGTCCCATGTATATTGCCTCAGCAGCTCAGTAGCGTGTTGTGTTACACCCCATGTATATTGCCTCAGCAGCTCAACAGATCAGTGGGATGTTGGTGTTACGCCCCATGTATATTGCCTCAGTAGCTCAACAGATCAGTAGGATGTTGGTGTTACACCCCATGTATATTGCCTCAGCAGCTCAACAGATCAGTAGTATGTTGGTGTTACGTCCCATGTATATTGCCTCAGCAGCTCAACAGATCAGTAGGATGTTGGTGTTACGTCCCATGTATATCGCCTCAGCAGCTCAACAGATCAGTAGGATGTTGGTGTTACGCCCGATGTATATTGCCTCAGTAGCTCAACAGATCAGTAGGATGTTGGTGTTGCGCCCGATGTATATTGCCTCAGCAGCTCAGTTGCGTGTTGTGTTACACCCCATGTATATTGCCTCAGCACCTCAGTAGCGTGTTGTGTTACACCCCATGTATATTGCCTCAGCAGCTCAACAGATCAGTAGGATGTTGGTGTTACGCCCGATGTATATTGCCTCAGTAGCTCAACAGATCAGTAGGATGTTGGTGTTACGCCCGATGTATATTGCCTCAGCAGCTCAGTAGCGTGTTGTGTTACACCCCATGTATATTGCCTCAGCAGCTCAACAGATCAGTAGGATGTTGGTGTTACGTCCCATGTATATCGCCTCAGCAGCTCAACAGATCAGTAGGATGTTGGTGTTACGTCCCATGTATATTGCCTCAGCAGCTCAACAGATCAGTAGGATGTTGGTGTTACGCCCGATGTATATTGCCTCAGTAGCTCAACAGATCAGTAGGATGTTGGTGTTACGCCCGATGTATATTGCCTCAGCAGCTCAGTAGCGTGTTGTGTTACACCCCATGTATATTGCCTCAGCAGCTCAACAGATCAGTAGGATGTTGGTGTTACGCCCGATGTATATTGCCTCAGCAGCTCAACAGATCAGTAGGATGTTGGTGTTACGCCCGATGTATATTGCCTCAGCAGCTCAACAGATCAGTAGGATGTTGGTGTTACGCCCCATGTATATTGCCTCAGCAGCTCAACAGATCAGTAGGATGTTGGTGTTACGTCCCATGTATATTGCCTCAGCAGCTCAGTAGCGTGTTGTGTTACACCCCATGTATATTGCCTCAGCAGCTCAACAGATCAGTAGGATGTTGGTGTTACGTCCCATGTATATCGCCTCAGCAGCTCAACAGATCAGTAGGATGTTGGTGTTACGTCCCATGTATATTGCCTCAGCAGCTCAACAGATCAGTAGGATGTTGGTGTTACGCCCCATGTATATTGCCTCAGCAGCTCAACAGATCAGTAGGATGTTGGTGTTACGCCCGATGTATATTGCCTCAGTAGCTCAACAGATCAGTAGGATGTTGGTGTTACGCCCGATGTATATTGCCTCAGTAGCTCAACAGATCAGTAGGATGTTGGTGTTACGCCCGATGTATATTGCCTCAGCAGCTCAACAGATCAGTAGGATGTTGGTGTTACGCCCGATGTATATTGCCTCAGCAGCTCAACAGATCAGTAGGATGTTGGTGTTACGCCCGATGTATATTGCCTCAGCAGCTCAACAGATCAGTAGGATGTTGGTGTTACGCCCCATGTATATTGCCTCAGCAGCTCAACAGATCAGTAGGATGTTGGTGTTACGTCCCATGTATATTGCCTCAGCAGCTCAGTAGCGTGTTGTGTTACACCCCATGTATATTGCCTCAGCAGCTCAACAGATCAGTAGGATGTTGGTGTTACGTCCCATGTATATCGCCTCAGCAGCTCAACAGATCAGTAGGATGTTGGTGTTACGTCCCATGTATATTGCCTCAGCAGCTCAACAGATCAGTAGGATGTTGGTGTTACGCCCCATGTATATTGCCTCAGCAGCTCAACAGATCAGTAGGATGTTGGTGTTACGCCCGATGTATATTGCCTCAGTAGCTCAACAGATCAGTAGGATGTTGGTTTTACGCCCGATGTATATTGCCTCAGCAGCTCAACAGATCAGTAGGATGTTGGTGTTACGCCCGATGTATATTGCCTCAGCAGCTCAGTAGCGTGTTGTGTTACACCCCATGTATATTGCCTCAGCAGCTCAACAGATCAGTAGGATGTTGGTGTTACGTCCCATGTATATTGCCTCAGCAGCTCAGTAGCGTGTTGTGTTACACCCCATGTATATTGCCTCAGCAGCTCAACAGATCAGTAGGATGTTGGTGTTACGTCCCATGTATATCGCCTCAGCAGCTCAACAGATCAGTAGGATGTTGGTGTTACGCCCGATGTATATTGCCTCAGTAGCTCAACAGATCAGTAGGATGTTGGTGTTACACCCCATGTATATTGCCTCAGCAGCTCAACAGATCAGCAGGATGTTGGTGTTACACCCCATGTATATTGCCTCAGCAGCTCAACAGATCAGTAGGATGTTGGTGTTACGTCCGATGTTTATTGCCTCAGCAGCTCAGTAGCGTGTTGTGTTACACCCCATGTATATTGCCTCAGCAGCTCAACAGATCAGTAGGTTGTTGGTGTTACGTCCCATGTATATTGCCTCAGTAGCTCAACAGATCAGTAGGATGTTGGTGTTACACCCCATGTATATTGCCTCAGCAGCTCAACAGATCAGTAGGATGTTGGTGTTACGTCCCATGTATATTGCCTCAGCAGCTCAGTAGCGTGTTGTGTTACACCCCATGTATATTGCCTCAGCAGCTCAACAGATCAGTGGGATGTTGGTGTTACGCCCCATGTATATTGCCTCAGTAGCTCAACAGATCAGTAGGATGTTGGTGTTACACCCCATGTATATTGCCTCAGCAGCTCAACAGATCAGTAGGATGTTGGTGTTACGTCCCATGTATATTGCCTCAGCAGCTTAACAGATCAGTAGGATGTTGGTGTTACGTCCCATGTATATCGCCTCAGCAGCTCAACAGATCAGTAGGATGTTGGTGTTACGCCCGATGTATATTGCCTCAGTAGCTCAACAGATCAGTAGGATGTTGGTGTTGCGCCCGATGTATATTGCCTCAGCAGCTCAGTAGCGTGTTGTGTTACACCCCATGTATATTGCCTCAGCACCTCAGTAGCGTGTTGTGTTACACCCCATGTATATTGCCTCAGCAGCTCAACAGATCAGTAGGATGTTGGTGTTACGCCCGATGTATATTGCCTCAGTAGCTCAACAGATCAGTAGGATGTTGGTGTTACGCCCGATGTATATTGCCTCAGCAGCTCAGTAGCGTGTTGTGTTACACCCCATGTATATTGCCTCAGCAGCTCAACAGATCAGTAGGATGTTGGTGTTACGTCCCATGTATATCGCCTCAGCAGCTCAACAGATCAGTAGGATGTTGGTGTTACGTCCCATGTATATTGCCTCAGCAGCTCAACAGATCAGTAGGATGTTGGTGTTACGCCCGATGTATATTGCCTCAGCAGCTCAGTAGCGTGTTGTGTTACACCCCATGTATATTGCCTCAGCAGCTCAACAGATCAGTAGGATGTTGGTGTTACGTCCCATGTATATTGCCTCAGCAGCTCAGTAGCGTGTTGTGTTACACCCCATGTATATTGCCTCAGCAGCTCAACAGATCAGTAGGATGTTGGTGTTACGTCCCATGTATATCGCCTCAGCAGCTCAACAGATCAGTAGGATGTTGGTGTTACGCCCGATGTATATTGCCTCAGTAGCTCAACAGATCAGTAGGATGTTGGTGTTACACCCCATGTATATTGCCTCAGCAGCTCAACAGATCAGTAGGGTGTTGGTGTTACGTCCCATGTATATTGCCTCAGCAGCTCAGTAGCGTGTTGTGTTACACCCCATGTATATTGCCTCAGCAGCTCAACAGATCAGTAGGATGTTGGTGTTACACCCCATGTATATTGCCTCAGCAGCTCAACAGATCAGTAGGATGTTGGTGTTACGTCCGATGTATATTGCCTCAGCAGCTCAGTAGCGTGTTGTGTTACACCCCATGTATATTGCCTCAGCAGCTCAACAGATCAGTAGGTTGTTGGTGTTACGTCCCATGTATATTGCCTCAGTAGCTCAACAGATCAGTAGGATGTTGGTGTTACACCCCATGTATATTGCCTCAGCAGCTCAACAGATCAGTAGGATGTTGGTGTTACGTCCCATGTATATTGCCTCAGCAGCTCAGTAGCGTGTTGTGTTACACCCCATGTATATTGCCTCAGCAGCTCAACAGATCAGTGGGATGTTGGTGTTACGCCCCATGTATATTGCCTCAGTAGCTCAACAGATCAGTAGGATGTTGGTGTTACACCCCATGTATATTGCCTCAGCAGCTCAACAGATCAGTAGGATGTTGGTGTTACGTCCCATGTATATTGCCTCAGCAGCTCAACAGATCAGTAGGATGTTGGTGTTACGTCCCATGTATATCGCCTCAGCAGCTCAACAGATCAGTAGGATGTTGGTGTTACGCCCGATGTATATTGCCTCAGTAGCTCAACAGATCAGTAGGATGTTGGTGTTGCGCCCGATGTATATTGCCTCAGCAGCTCAGTAGCGTGTTGTGTTACACCCCATGTATATTGCCTCAGCACCTCAGTAGCGTGTTGTGTTACACCCCATGTATATTGCCTCAGCAGCTCAACAGATCAGTAGGATGTTGGTGTTACGCCCGATGTATATTGCCTCAGTAGCTCAACAGATCAGTAGGATGTTGGTGTTACGCCCGATGTATATTGCCTCAGCAGCTCAGTAGCGTGTTGTGTTACACCCCATGTATATTGCCTCAGCAGCTCAACAGATCAGTAGGATGTTGGTGTTACGTCCCATGTATATCGCCTCAGCAGCTCAACAGATCAGTAGGATGTTGGTGTTACGTCCCATGTATATTGCCTCAGCAGCTCAACAGATCAGTAGGATGTTGGTGTTACGCCCGATGTATATTGCCTCAGTAGCTCAACAGATCAGTAGGATGTTGGTGTTACGCCCGATGTATATTGCCTCAGCAGCTCAGTAGCGTGTTGTGTTACACCCCATGTATATTGCCTCAGCAGCTCAACAGATCAGTAGGATGTTGGTGTTACGCCCGATGTATATTGCCTCAGCAGCTCAACAGATCAGTAGGATGTTGGTGTTACGCCCGATGTATATTGCCTCAGCAGCTCAACAGATCAGTAGGATGTTGGTGTTACGCCCCATGTATATTGCCTCAGCAGCTCAACAGATCAGTAGGATGTTGGTGTTACGTCCCATGTATATTGCCTCAGCAGCTCAGTAGCGTGTTGTGTTACACCCCATGTATATTGCCTCAGCATTTCAACAGATCAGTAGGATGTTGGTGTTACGTCCCATGTATATCGCCTCAGCAGCTCAACAGATCAGTAGGATGTTGGTGTTACGTCCCATGTATATTGCCTCAGCAGCTCAACAGATCAGTAGGATGTTGGTGTTACGCCCCATGTATATTGCCTCAGCAGCTCAACAGATCAGTAGGATGTTGGTGTTACGCCCGATGTATATTGCCTCAGTAGCTCAACAGATCAGTAGGATGTTGGTGTTACGCCCGATGTATATTGCCTCAGCAGCTCAACAGATCAGTAGGATGTTGGTGTTACGCCCGATGTATATTGCCTCAGGAGCTCAGTAGCGTGTTGTGTTACACCCCATGTATATTGCCTCAGCAGCTCAACAGATCAGTAGGATGTTGGTGTTACGCCCGATGTATATTGCCTCAGCAGCTCAGTAGCGTGTTGTGTTACACCCCATGTATATTGCCTCAGCAGCTCAACAGATCAGTAGGATGTTGGTGTTACGCCCGATGTGTATTGCCTCAGTAGCTCAACAGATCAGTAGGATGTTGGTGTTACGTCCCATGTATATTGCCTCAGCAGCTCAACAGATCAGTAGGATGTTGGTGTTACACCCCATGTATATTGCCTCAGCAGCTCACCACGACCGCAGGCTGACGCAGATTGCTGCTCCAATGCTACGTATACATTTACCGATTAATCAGCGGTAGCGTTCTCTTCTCCGTCAGCACTAATCAGTTTAACCGACCACCTCCAACATTAATCACGACTTGCTTTGTGATTATTTTAATTATGTGCCAATTAGTTCGCTCGCTCATCGCCCCCCTCCCCACGCTACTGAGCTAATTACCTCCCCTCGTTTCCTCTACCCCGTGCTCACCTGCACCCACCACCCTTTCGTTCCCGGATCATCTTAATTATTGTGTAAAGAGTTCAGCTTAAGTTTTCATCTATGTTTTTATTTTGAGTGGCTTTTCAAAGTAATTTTGACGATAACCTTTTATGATTTATAAGATAAAATTTGGTGAGTCTTAATTCTTTTTAATAGGTACCTGGTGTACACCTGTTTACCGTGCAGCCGCTTGATTTGTATTCGAGCATCGTAAATATATTTATAGCCTAGACGTTAACACATAATTTGTTTTTCTTGCATTTATGTAAAAAAGTTGTTACGTCAAAAATTTAAAGAACTATTGTATACTAACATTTAAAAATTATGGGTTTTTTGAGTTAAGGTAGAAAGTTTCCGGTTGTAGTCAAGAAGGGGAAGTAGATTTTTGAGACCCTAAAGATCGCATATTCAGGTCATCATGAAACACAATTCTTTGTTTTTGTAATGAGTATAGGCTACGACGAGAAAGTTATTTTTCTGCGTGTGGGGTGTATTTAGGTGAATATTGTACACGCATTGTAATCATACTCAAATAGAAAAGGATTGACATGTTGGTCGTAACAAAATTTACAATAAATACTATAATTAAACTCAATGCCCTTCTTAAAATTCCAGAATATCTTGCAGGAAAGGATCTGTTAGTGTTCCCGGCAGAAAAGATTGAATCCATTTTGGCGACGAGTCACTAAGAGGTTACGTCAAATACTGTAGAGAACTATATAGATAGGGATGAGTGTTGCCTGCCCTAGTCGCCATTTTACCCACAAATCTCTTGGTCCATAGTAACCAGTCCTTTTTTAACAATTGCCCTTATACAATCTGCCATTTACCCATATTTTTCGTGCCAACCAGTCTTATCTTTACGAACTAATTGATCAAAGACCTTCAAATCAATTTTTTAACAACATCAAAACTAGATGTATAAGTATAATCTGTGATTTTCTAAGCTCGATACCTGAGGAACGAGGGTAAAGTGTAAGTAGTTACCATGGATTCAAGGGGATTTGTGGATGAGATCTTGACTATAATATGATTAACACTAGATTAGCGTGTGTTTATCTCATATATGTACTTTATTTTATAATAATCTTGTTGTAATGGACCTTAGCTTTGGACCATAATATAATTAAACTCCCTCCTTATCAACTCTTTGTCAATAACTTTAGTTATCAATTAAGTATGGTCTTACTAGTAGTAACTTGTGTTTAAATCAGTCAAATAAACCAATAAATTCAAGTTAATCAGAACAAAATTTAATAATATTTTCTGGGTGACCTGTATGTAGTTTTTTAAGCATCTCAGATTTCAAGCTCGATGGAACTAAAACCCTGTCCCCAACGAGGATCACGCCATCATGTTCCGTCAATGAATGCCTCAGTTCATAGTACGGTTTTATAGATTCTTCAAGGTATTTGTACTCAGTAATCCAATCATTCTTCATATACAATTTCAAAGCAGAGATGGTCTCATCACTTTCTGAAGCGTTCTGTATACTGGTTCGTGACAGGCAGATGTTCCATCAAGAAAGCTACTACTTGCAGTTCAAGCTCCGTGTCAAATTCAGTATGTATTTCCAATTCAGTATATATGTCAAATTCAGTATGTGCATCCTTCTTCAGCCACATGTCGGCTCAATAGGTCAGCTAAATATAGTTGTTTTCCTAACACATGAATCAAATTGAAAGTATAGGATTGCAATGACAACAACATTCTTTGTAGTCTGACAGGCACTTTGTGTAAGGGTCTCTTGATCACTCCAATCAGAGGTTTGTGGTCTGTTTGAACTGTAACGGACCTCCTTCCTAGAATGTAATTGCGGAATTTTTCAGCTCCAAAGCACACTGCCAGGCACTCTTTTTCTATTTGACTGTAACCCCTCTGTGTAGGTGTCAATGTTCGTGAAGCATACGCTACAGGTTTTCCATTTTGAAGGAGTGATGCACCCAGAGCATATGAGCTAGCATCAACACTGAGGGTGAGATCAGTATCTGGATCATAATAGCTCAAGACAGGTGCACAGATGAGTGCTTGTTTCAGCGCATTCAATACTTCATCATGAGCGGTATTCCAGTGAAAGTTAACATCTTTTTTGAGAAGTTCTCTCAAAGGGGCTGCAAGGTCAGCAAAACTTTCAATAAATTTATATACATAGTTGAAAACTCCCAAAATTTGTTGCAGCTCGGTCTTATTCTTAGGAGGTTGCAGAGCTCATTGTTTGGTACAAATTAGACAAGGCCCATCACACTAATTTCACACTCATACTGCCTTGATCTTCTCTGGGTCACATGTCATTCCTGAAGCTCCAAAGGAGTGTCCCAAAAATTCAACTTTCTGTACGTTAAAAACACACTTTGATGGGTTAAATTTTAATCCTTTCTCTGCAGCCTTTTCAAGCACCTTCAAAAGAGTAGTATTTAGTTCCTCTTTGGTCTTAGCCAATATTAGAATATCATCTTGGAATGACTCAACATTTTTTATATCAGAAAATGTTTCTGCCACGATTCTGTGTAATATCTCTGGAGCCGACCGAATTCCAAAGGGCATCCTAAGAAATGAATACCTACCCCATGGCGTTTGGAATGTACATAGTCTAGAACTTATAGAATCAAGCTGTAACATCCAAAACCCTGACTGGGCATCCAACTTGCAGAAATATTTTGCTCCCTTTAGTTTTGCTGCAATATCTTCAACTAGAGGAAACTGAAAATGCCCCCTTTTTATGGCCTTATTCAGAGGACAAGGGTCTAGGCAGATTCGAAGGGATCCATCTTTTTTCACCACCATGACCATATGACTAACCCAGTCAGTTGGTTCTGTAACTGGCTCTATAATGCCCTTTGCTACCATCTTATCAAGTTCAGCTTTTACTTTAGGCATTAAAGCATGTGGTTTTCTACGTCCAGGTAAAACGACTGGTTTTATGTTAGGATCAATTATTTTATGTCACTGGTTCTGGTATACATCCATCTGCACCATTAAAGAGATTCTGGAATTTTTCAGGTATAAAATCAGGTAATTTATGTCTGGAAGTTACCTTATCAACTCGACTGATCAATCCAAGCTTCTCTGAAGACGCTAAACCAAGTAGATTTGCAATATCCTTATCTACAATAAGAAATTCTAAAATATGATTACCAGATTGGAATTCACAAGGTAGATAACATTTCCCTAACACTTCCACAATATCCTTTGTAAAAGAAGAAATCACTGATTTAGTTGGCAACAAATTGTGAGGGTCATGTCCAAGGATGCGGTACTGATGAAGGCTCATGACATTACACTGTGCTCCTGTGTCCACTTTGACAGTAAACTCTTTCCCTCCACTTGTCTTCAACGTCGCTGTATACCAATCTTTGGACTTTCGCTTTTGTTGGAGTATCGCTGATACTTCTACAAGGTTAACTAAAGTAATCAGAAGAAAATCACAAAATTATTTTATTCACATTTTATTTTACATGTGCTAATATGAGCTACCTGATTTTTCCTAAAAACCTTTTCCGTACCCTACTTAGCACTACCTAAACCCAAACCCAAACACCTGGTTGGACAAGGCCAAATTCGGCTGCCTACATTATGACGGGTCCCATGCCTCATCGGGTCTCTACGGGACAGACTGCGGAGGTAACAGGTAACAGGTAATCAGAGGCATCAGAGTCACTTTCTTCTTGTATATCAAGTTCGTTCACTTTTCTATTAGGGCAATTTGCAGAAAAGTGGTTTTTCTTATTGCATTTAGCACATTTCTTACCATATGCAGGGCATTCAACATAACAGTGATTAGGCCTATAACCACGAAAATTACATTCAATTTTTTTATTAGGTTTATCTTCTTACGTTTGTCTTGTTGTAACACTGCGATTCAATAACTTATTACGTTTACATTCCTTATTTACCAAATCTACTGAAATATCTGCTGACTCGGTTTTTACTATTTCTCGTGTCATCCCCTTCGCCAACACACGTTTATGTGGAAAGCGAAACTTTAGCCGTCAAAGGAAACACCCTAGGAAACTATTTTTAACATTAAAACCAGAGTTCTAGTAAGGTTCCAAATAATACAAAATTAAGTATGGTTAAAACAAGGCATATATACTCAGATGGTGGTTAAGTTGTTTATGAAACAGAATTCACGTTTCCCGATTATAAATGTCCTGCACAAATCTCGGAAAGTAGTCTTCTAGTCACCTATCTTCGTATGAGCTACGTATACTTCATAGAGATTAAGGGAGTGACACTAAACATACCAATTTCCATCCTCTTTTTGTCACCTATCTTCGTGTGAGCTACGTATACTTCATAGAGATTAAGGGAGTGACACTAAACATATCAATTTCCATCCTCTTTTTGTCACCTATCTTCGTGTGAGCTACGTATACTTCATAGAGATTAAGGGAGTGACACTAAACATACCAATTTCCATCCTCTTTTAGTCACCTATCTTCGTGTGAGCTACGTATACTTCATAGAGATTAAGGGAGTGACACTAAACATACCAATTTCCACCATCTTTTTGTCACCTATCTTCGTGTGAGCTACGTATACTTCATAGAGATTAAGGGAGTGACACTAAACATACCAATTTCCACCATCTTTTTCTCACCTATCTTCGTGTGAGCTACGTATACTTCATAGAGATTAAGGGAGTGACACTAAACATACCAATTTCCATCCTCTTTTTGTCACCTATCTTCGTGTGAGCTACGTATACTTCATAGAGATTAAGGGAGTGACACTAAACATACCAATTTCCACCATCTTTTTCTCACCTATCTTCGTGTGAGCTACGTATACTTCATAGAGATTAAGGGAGTGACACTAAACATACCAATTTCCATCCTCTTTTTTGTCACCTATCTTCGTGTGAGCTACGTATACTTCATTAAGGGAGTGCCACTAAACATACCAATTTCAATCCTCTTTTTGTCGCCTATCTTCGTGTGAGCTACGTATACTTCATAGAGATTAAGGGAGTGACACTAAACATACCAATTTCCATCCTCTTTTTGTCACCTATCTTCGTGTGAGCTACGTATACTTCATAAAGATTAAGGGAGTGACACTAAACGTACCAATTTCCACCATCTTTTTCTCACCTATCTTCGTGTGAGCTACGTATACTTCATAGAGATTAAGGGAGTGACACTAAACATACCAATTTCCATCCTCTTTTTTGTCACCTATCTTCGTGTGAGCTACGTATACTTCACAGAGATTAAGGGAGTGACACTAAACATACCAATTTCCATCCTCTTTTTGTCACCTATCTTCGTGTGAGCTACGTATACTTCATAGAGATTAAGGGAGTGACACTAAACATACCAATTTCCATCCTCTTTTTGTCACCTATCTTCGTGTGAGCTACGTATACTTCATAGAGATTAAGGGAGTGACACTAAACATACCAATTTCCATCCTCTTTTTGTCACCTATCTTCGTGTGAGCTACGTATACTTCATAGAGATTAAGGGAGTGACACTAAACATACCAATTTCCACCATCTTTTTCTCACCTATCTTCGTGTGAGCTACGTATACTTCATAGAGATTAAGGGAGTGACACTAAACATACCAATTTCCATCCTCTTTTTTGTCACCTATCTTCGTGTGAGCTACCTATACTTCACAGAGATTAAGGGAGTGACACTAAACATATCAATTTCCATCCTCTTTTTGTCACCTATCTTCGTGTGAGCTACGTATACGTCATAGAGATTAAGGGAGTGACACTAAACATACCAATTTCCATCCTCTTTTTGTCACCTATCTTCGTGTGAGCTACGTATACTTCATAGAGATTAAGGGAGTGCCACTAAACATACCAATTTCCATCCTCTTTTTGTCACCTATCTTCGTGTGAGCTACGTATACGTCATAGAGATTAAGGGAGTGACACTAAACATACCAATTTCCATCCTCTTTTTGTCACCTATCTTCGTGTGAGCTACGTATACTTCACAGAGATTAAGGGAGTGACACTAAACATACCAATTTCCACCCTCTTTTTGTCACCTATCTTCGTGTGAGCTACGTATACTTCATAGAGATTAAGGGAGTGACACTAAACATACCAATTTCCATCCTCTTTTTGTCACCTATCTTCGTGTGAGCTACGTATACTTCATAGAGATTAAGGGAGTGACACTAAATAACCAATTTCCACCATCTTTTTCTCACCTATCTTCGTGTGAGCTACGTATACTTCATAGAGATTAAGGGAGTGACACTAAACATACCAATTTCCATCCTCTTTTTTGTCACCTATCTTCGTGTGAGCTACGTATACTTCACAGAGATTAAGGGAGTGACACTAAACATACCAATTTCCATCCTCTTTTTGTCACCTATCTTCGTGTGAGCTACGTATACTTCATAGAGATTAAGGGAGTGACACTAAACATACCAATTTCCATCCTCTTTTTGTCACCTATCTTCGTGTGAGCTACGTATACTTCATAGAGATTAAGGGAGTGACACTAAACATACCAATTTCCATCCTCTTTTTGTCACCTATCTTCGTGTGAGCTACGTATACTTCATAGAGATTAAGGGAGTGACACTAAACATACCAATTTCCACCATCTTTTTCTCACCTATCTTCGTGTGAGCTACGTATACTTCATAGAGATTAAGGGAGTGACACTAAACATACCAATTTCCATCCTCTTTTTTGTCACCTATCTTCGTGTGAGCTACCTATACTTCACAGAGATTAAGGGAGTGACACTTAACATACCAATTTCCATCCTCTTTTTGTCACCTATCTTCGTGTGAGCTACGTATACGTCATAGAGATTAAGGGAGTGACACTAAACATACCAATTTCCATCCTCTTTTTGGCACCTATCTTCGTGTGAGCTACGTATACTTCATAGAGATTAAGGGAGTGACACTAAACATACCAATTTCCATCCTCTTTTTGTCACCTATCTTCGTGTGAGCTACGTATACTTCATAGAGATTAAGGGAGTGACACTAAACATACCAATTTCCATCCTCTTTTTGTCACCTATCTTCGTGTGAGCTACGTATACTTCACAGAGATTAAGGGAGTGACACTAAACATACCAATTTCCATCCTCTTTTTGTCACCTATCTTCGTGTGAGCTACGTATACTTCGTAGAGATTAAGGGAGTGACACTTACTAAACATACCACTTTCCATCCTCTTTTTGTCACCTATCTTCGTGTGAGCTACTTATACTTCATTAAGGGAGTGCCACTAAACATACCAATTTCAATCCTCTTTTTGTCGCCTATCTTCGTGTGAGCTACGTATACTTCATAGAGATTAAGGGAGTGACACTAAATATACCAATTTCTATCCTCTTTTTGTCACCTATCTTCGTGTGAGCTACGTATACTTAATAGAGATTAAGGGAGTGACACTAAACATACCAATTTCCATCCTCTTTTTGTCACCTATCTTCGTGTGAGCTACGTATACTTCATAGAGATTAAGGGAGTGACACTAAACATACCAATCTCCATCCTCTTTTTATCTCATTTCCCTCTACCCGGCCACCCGCTGGAAAGTTTACCCTCTACTGTGCCTCCAACTCCTTCATTTGCGACATCCCATCGCTGATCGGGTACCCGCCCACGACCACGACCAGGCTAACCGCCGCTCCCAGACAAAGGGTTCGATCGATCCGACCGTTTTAATCCGACGGCAGGACCAAACCATTATCCCGGTGTGTCATTACGGGGTTACGGATGTCAAATCATGCGCTCTTTTTGTGGGGGAGGAAAACGCTTAAGCGCTGGGTCGTTGTGATAAAAACAAAATGCACAATTAGAAATATCCGTGGGCCTAAACGCGCCATTAGACGTTATTGTAGCTTTGTTCGGTGCGATGAGACTCCAATTCGTCTTTGACCCTGCAATCACCCGTAATGATGAGGACGTCGCGTCGAGTCCTCCGCCTCCCCCCCCTCACTCTCTCTCCCGCTCTCCTCTCGTTTCCGAGTAAAGATCCTCGTTTTACTTCTTCTGTGAACACCGCCCAATATCGTGACAATGTCGGCAACACCGTATTAGGCCCACTTTACATACCTCCCGGAATGGGTCCTCGGGTGGGTTTAGGAGATTGTCCGGCCGTTTCCAGGGAACCTTCGAATAATTGAACACTCGTTTGTTTTGTCTTTACCGACTAACTTGTCTCGAGCTGTTGAAGTTAAGAAATCTTCAAATTCTGTAATCGAACCCACGACCTATTGTCCCAACGTCAAAGACGCTAATCGATAGGCTATCAAGATGCCTAGGATGACCAATTCTCAACTGCCAAGTGTAAATGATTTTACCGATTTTACGAAGGCAAGTTTTTTTTTTTATATATCGAAGATGTCCCAAAAGATGGAAAAATATACTAAAACGTAGCAAAAGCCTGATAATAATATAAAAAAAAAATTAGCATAGTATAAAATTTAAAAGTAATGTTAAGATTTGTAACACTTGGTAGTTGTATATTGCTGAGAGTTTAACACTGGTAATCAAAATATATTTATTTACCATTCATTAATATACAATTTACCAAAATTAACTTTTTATAAATTTTTACCAACGTTTCGAAGCTGATAAACTCCACACAACATGCTTCTCGCATTCCCATAAACTCTGCAACAATCGAACAGAAAGGGTGATAAAAGTGTAGTGCGGAAGAACTGCAAATCGAACGTGTACAGAAGTAACGAGATTACATAGATGGCGGTAAAGTAAATCCGGGAGGGTGAATAAGGCATGAGCAGCATCGACATTGCTAATCCACTAACAACGTATTGATTTAGTGGGCCCTTGGAAACACAATTAAATATCCATCGCATCCGGAGCCTGAACGTGCACCGCCTCCATAGCGGGACAATACGATTAGCCGCCGATCCTCCTCCTCGGCGACAATTTTTTATGGCTTACGTGCCCGAGCTGCCGATCCCGCGGTTACAGCGGCCGAGGGGCATAAAGGAAAACGTCATTGTGGAATTATTTATGGAGAAATCATTCTGAGTGGGTTAGGATTCAGAGATACTGGAAGTTTGTACTGATTAAATCGGTATTTTTGACTAAAATCTAAATTTTTTTATTGTTTTACAAAAACAGTTAATATAATTCAATTTATATGAGTTGTATGTTTTGATAATGTGACATATTCCACCCCTAAGTATTGAATAGACCATGACTATTCTCTTACATTAATACCGTATAAATCAAACATAAATTTATAAAGCCTATAGGGCCTAAAAGAAAATTTCTTATAAACTGTATTTGTAATTTAGATGCAGAGTATTATTAATTATTGTACATAATACAAGATGGACACTAAGTGTACTGTGCGCTCATTTTTTCCTCCCTTAAGATCTAGTTTGACAATATTGATACGTTTTATTGGTCCCTAAGTTAAAGTTGTGCTTCTTATAGATACTCTTAAAACCTTTAATTCCATTATTAGCTGTAAAAAATAACATTTTCCTCCACCTACTATCTAAAGCCGTATTTAACTCCTTGGAATAGAGTACTAAAGTATTAGTTTTTATCCCATGTGACCTGAATTTTTCTACCTGGGGAAAACTCAACTTTTTTGTACCACGGGGCTAAAGTTAGTTACATAAGAATAACATTAAAAGAGAGATTAAAAAGAACATGAGCCACAGTCAGCTGTTACTTGTATTTGTTTCGTTACTCTTTGTTTACTAATAGCAGCTAGCTGTAGCTGCTGCTAACTGCTGCTGACCATTCAGTCAGCAGTGAGTGAGCAGCATCTCTAGAACTAGAGATGGCCGTGGCAGTGTATTTGTTTGTTTACATTTCGCTTGGGTAGGCTATTAACCTAAAAAGTCTAAAACATAAGTGTAAAACTTTTGACTAGGCTTAAATTCTATTTGGTTTTTTCGTGTTCTTTAAAAATGATATTAGCCTACCTTGTGTGTTTTTTACGTTGATGTGACTGATCCAGCTTGACGGAGCAACGGATCATATGAAGGTAAAGTTAAATTAAATTATATACGGTAGGCCTATTAGGCCTAAATTTATTCGTGTTGGTGGAGAAAAAATGTTGTGTGCATCAAAGGACTAAAGTACTTTTCTCCCTCAGGGAAATTGAAAAAAAAAATTTACTTTAATCCCTAGAAGCACAAATAACTATTGTTTTTTATGATTTATAGACTTAGATGAAAACACATAGTATGACTCGTTGTTGAACAATTTTTAAATTTTGACAAACTGTTCAAACCCTTAATCCAGTCTCTTTAGTTATAGGCCTATGTGGTTGGTATGAAGTTAATTTTATTCCACTCCACTCAGGAATGGCTCAAATTCAATTAAATAAGTTGCTATACAGTATTGTTTTCAAGCGTAACAGCTTAGACTAAACTGTTTATTAAATTAATTTTAATAATTATCTGAAAAAACATCAGATAAATATGTAATCGTTTCCTAATTGTACCCTACGGACATCATTAAAAATATCTGTTTAAGTTGCACAACTTTTAAAATGCTTGTTTTACCTTCATCAATTGTCAAAACGACTTTAGGCCAGGGAAAATAAGTCTTCTACTATTAAGACAAATTTAAATGGACAGTTATAGATTTTGATAAAAATAGTTGATTGAGGGGTGGAATTATAAAGGTTTGAAATAACAGAACTAAACTAGTTTGAATAGAACTGTTTAACCAATAGTTTTACCTATTTTACTAATAAATCTACTTAGGCCCTACCCTCACTAAAAGTATTAAGAAATTCATTTTTGTTGACACAATGTAACAAAAGTACTTGTCCTTAAAAATTTTTTTGTCAGAAATTGAAACAAATTATGATTTGGGCCTACTACAAGGATCCATCCCAGGGCAAAATTTATTTTCTATATTAACTAACAATATTGCTGTATCATTTGAACATCTTGATTGTTCCCTTCATGCAAGATATATAGGCTAATCATAGTGTTGCATAGTACATATATAAAAACATTCTTAAACATGTTTACATGTAATATGTTACATAATCACATTATTGTTATGGCTATATAATTGTTTGCTGAAATTAATTTACAACATTCTACAAATTAAATATCGTTCACTGATAATATTGACCAACTAACATTACTTAATATAAAAATGCTGTACTTGGAACTATTTCAAAAATTTTAACAACTGCTATTTTTAACCCTAAATGTATTTGTTAGATTTTTTTTTTTTTTTTTTTTTTTTTTTTTTTTTTTAATTAATATATTCAACTCAAACTAGTTCATCAATTGTCTTTTTGGTGAATGATAATTTTGCTATAAACATGTAAAGCGGAAATATTATTTGTAGCTAAGTGCAGTTTTTACTGCACACTTCCAGAAATCATTCTTGAATTTAGATTTCCAAATGTAGACTATTTAAATAAAACAACATCGATGTTATAGAAAAATATAAAGTCCTCTTGACCAGAATATTAGGCTTCGTATATTTTCATTTTTCATCCCCCATAGTTAATTATCCTCCTGGTGGTAGACTCTTTCATTTTCCTACCCTCAAAATGGTAATAAATAAAAAACTAAATCAATACGATGCTAATCGGAACACGCACTTGATTGTACAACAAACCACAAAACATAACCACAAGAGTCCTCGATCACACAGCGCTGTTCCATCAAGAAATTTAATCTCAGAGAACAACGAGATCCTTCTCTCGTTTAAATTCTCCTCTAAAACGACCGCCAACAACACCAATCACGATCGATGGGCAAGACGTGAACGAATGTAATGATAGTTGAGTCGAAGGCGAGTGCCATAAAATAAAACGAGCGTCGGACATGTTCGAATCGCATTGTTCTCTTCGGTTCGTAATAACAACGAGGTTCTCCGCCCGGGGAGGGGATTGCGCCTGCATCGTGTTAACCGACAGTCGTGACCGCGATAGACGGAACAACAAGATGACATGAGAATCAGAAATGAAACGTTGGCAGTCACGAGCGGGGGTGTGGCTATGGGAGTACTCTGGTGTAATATAGCCAGTCGTAGTGTGGTAGTCTGGACAAGATGGACACTTTTCCGAGGTTAAAAGAACGGATTTGCTTAATTTGCCCTCCCTAAAATTTAGTTTTCAAGATGTGCAATATGTTTAAGAGGGCGCTTAAAGGCTGCTCTCAGAACGTCATGCAGTGGTTCACATGCTCAAATTTTCCGAGTTTATTTTAAGTCCGATAAAAGTGGGAGGTTTCTTTATCTTTAATCCAAAACCCCAGCCCACTTTTATCGAACTTAAAATAAACTCAGATAATTGGAGCAGTGAAACACTGTACGTTGAATTTTTGACCCACGAGACCTTCGATATTGAAAGCCTCTAATAGGCGCTCAGGCTAGAAACGTATCTAATGAATAGCATGTATTATTAATTAAAATGCCCACTTTCCGTCAACAAATCTCCTCACTTAACAACCTCTACCTAAGCCTTTGGTCTTACACGTGCTGAAGTGCAGCAGCGGTTCTTTATCCATAGTGTTTTACACCGAATTCTGGATATTGTTTCTCGCCCTCGGTATGGTTTTGACCAATGCGAAACGTAATCATGTAAAGCCGCTTTTACACTGGAGTTGCAAGTAGGCCTACTCGTTGGCAACAAAATGTTGCCGATTTTTGTTGTGTAGGCTAGAAACCAGCTCTAATTTTATTTGCAACAATACAAGTTGCAGAGAGATTTTAGACCGACATTGAGGGTTTGCAACTAAATTTTTGTTTTCTACTCTCGGTGGCAACAAAATGTTGCAGACAAAAGTTGCAGACTAATGTCTGCAACTCCAGTGTAAAAACGGCTTTAGTCTGCATCATTTTGTTGCCGACTGTATTCCGCCGAGAGTGGAAGACAAAAATTCAGTTGCAGACACTCCAAATCGGTCTACAATCTGTCTGCAACTTGTACGCTCCCCTCTTAACTGTTAGTCAAGTTAAATTTATGCCAATGGATACTCATAGAAACCTCCTAATTCCATTCTCATCTGTAAAAAAAATTGTTTTACTTATACATTTTCGTATGAAAACACAACTGGTTCGTTTGTTATGGGCGATTATTTAGTTTTGTCAAACTCTTCAAACCATTTAATTAAATATTTGATTGGCACAAAGTTAATTTTATGCCACGGAGTCAGTTAAATACTAATAATTTGCCATATTCTTTTCACGCCTAACAGCTTATATTCCGGAGATGACTTGTCGGCCAGTGAGGGGGTTGCGGGGTGAGGGGGGTGCTGACGCGGTAGCCGGACGGAAGGTCCGGGCTTCAGAAATGACCTGGAAATTTGTTACCTGTTTTGACGGGGCGGACACAAGGTCACCTCTAATGGCAGATCGTGCCCGGACCTAACGTCCGCCCCTGCGTTCGCCATTTGAGACTGTTTGACGAGGGTTGACAGGGACATAGGTGTCTTCATTAAATGAAATTGTGTTAAATATTGTAGGCCTACTATGAAAAACTGTACATTAATTTTAAAGTGAAAATGCAATACAAACATGTTGTACTCATTACATCTCCTGAACAGAGTCTTAAATCGTAAAATATGAATGATTTCTGATTATCACCATGTTCAAACTCCAGAGGGTAGGAAAATAACATGTGATTAACAATACACGCTCAATACGGATAGGCCTAATGTTATTCTGGATCGTGATAAATATTGACAGTATTGTTTACTGTGCTTGACCTTACACAGTCAATATAGATCAAACATCAATATTCGACTTAAAATACTCAATCCATATCGTGATCCATGATCCTAATTCAATGATTCCTTTTATATATTTATATTGTGTTAAATTAATAGTTAGATTGTTTTTTGTCATAATTTTACATTGAATTGTTGTCTTTATATTTTGGTATGCAGCGCTTAAAAACACAAGAAATCATTTTGTTTCAATGTATAGGCCTAATATTGTATTGTTATAGACTATATTGATTCACGTTATGTTTTCATTTATATTTTTGCATAAGATTGTTAAATTTGTTTTTAAATGTATACATCAGGCCTTCCTGAGGAAGTATTTAGATTTTTAAGTAATAAAAATAGTAGTTTTCATCACTAGGAGCAAAAGTGGGTCTTTTTGGTGCGTAATTGTGTTTAACGATTAAGCATCAAAAAGACACCTTTGCTCCGAGTGATGAACAACGTTTTTTATCATAATGCGAAATTAGACTTTTGATCATTAAAAACTATAAAGATGTATTTTCGAGGTTATATTTACAAAGTTTGTAATATGCAGTGTTTACATTTATGTTATTTACAAACAATGCTCTTTATAAAGTTTGAATTTCAAAATTCTGCTCCTCGACATTAATAAATGAATAAAAATATACATAAAAAACAGCTGACTTTCCAGTACTAGGACCTAAAAAATTCTCCAGATGAATTTTCAGTCCTAGGACAAAAAAGAATCGGTTTTGGTACGGTTAAGAGAACAAAAAATAGGCTGATTTCGTGCAGAATGATAAAAACATATGTTCTTAGATGTATTTGATTTCTTTATCCTAGTTCAAGATGACCATAAAATAGACAGCAGAAAATATGTGTTGCGAAATAAACTATAGCCCGTTTTTAACATATACATAAATAAACATTGTCAAAGATATTCCACCTAATATGGACCGCTTCTACTTAAAGAAATTCAACTGTAGTTTAGAAATGATATGGCTACATTTTCGACAAGGCATAGGTTTGGGTTACAAACATACAGCTGGTTTGGAGTTACTGCTGTAAGAAATTATAGTAATTAAAACGTTATAAAAGTATATGGGACGTTGTTAAAGAATATCTGGTACTGTAAAATGTTTTCACGAGCTTATTTTTTAAAATACATTTCAATATGCCAATCTTCTCTCCCTCACCCTAATATTCAGGAGGAGGATCAAGTTAAAGAAAAAAAACATACTGTACTTAAGTGGCATATTAAAAATTAACAATTTACATAAAGATTTTTATGATTATGATGGTTTGTTCAACAAAATAATATATAAACTAAATTAGCAAGTTCAAACATGCTAATCAATAAGGCTGTGGTAAACCAGTTAAAAACTGTCCATAAACCAGGTCCTAACGAAGCCATGTTGTTAAAGGAGTGATATGAGTTCAAGTTGATCTAAATTTAAAAACGTATTGTCAAATCAAGCAAAATGTAGAAACAAACAATGCTTTCCGAGGCTCTCTTTATTTTATTTTTACTATTTTACTTAAAAATTAACTTTCAAAGCAAATTTTCACTCTCTATACAATATTGTTACTCTTTCAGTTTCACAGTACCTATTGTAATACTAGTCACAAATAAAAAGCCTATAACTTAGTGACGATGGAAATCTTAAACACGGAACACTTTATGTGAACCACGGAGAGAAGTTGCATGCGCCACGGTGACCAGTGTTAAATCCGCCTACCTGCTTTTCACAGGGCGGACGTTAGGTCCGCTTACTAATTAGCGTCCGGGGTTTGACCTTCCGTCCGCCCCTGTCATTTTTTTGTACAATCGACGATTGAAGGGATTACCCTCGGACCTTCCGTCCTACAATCGCTGACGCATGCCATTCAGGTGATCTACAGAATAACATGTATTTAAACATTTTTAGTTTTGTTACCTAATGTAAACATTTTCAAAAATATTAAAATTTGGAAATTTTAGTTTTTTAATAAATATGGTCTTGTGACATATCACTGTAAAGCTTATCTTTTTTCAATAAGTATTTTGAATCAGAAGTCATTTATGATAAATAATAAAAGAATTTCAGGGTATTCTGTAAATTGTGATTTTTGCTACAAAAATGGACACCATTTTGAAACGAATAAAGATAGCAAAATTCTGATTTCACCAAAACGGTTGTATTATATAGACCTTTTTAATGATGTAGGCCCTATAATAAGACATAGGTTTGTATTTGAAATTTCCGAGATTCGTTCCTGTGACCGCCAGTTTTTGGGACACCCTGTATGTACACAACGTAAAAATATTTTTAAATTATTCCTTGGGATCAATTTAGTAGGAAATGGTTTTATTTCAAGATTGTAGGACAAACTGTTGTTCTATAATTGATTTGAGACACCTTACGTGAGACACCCGGTATACATATGCACGTAATTGACGCCATGGACTCCGAAACCACTCGACGAATTGTAATGAAACTTTCAGGCATTATTAAGCAAGGATGGTTTGTGTTAGGTTTGTTGCAAATCTATCCAAAGGGCTCTGACCCAGAGGGCATACAATAGTTTGTAAAAAAATCTGAAAACCTCTATTTTATCTATTTGTATTGGTTGCTAAGAAAGAAATTCAATAAAAAAATTATAATTTTAGGTATTCAAGCGATTTCTTATATACATGGTGAGCGTAGCGAACGAGCTTAATTACCTATAAAATAGATCCAATCACGGGCGAAGCCGTGACGGAAAACAGCTAGTTAGGAATAAGATCCGACAAACGAATAATCTAAGTCAAGTTGAATTTAGATTACATGAACATTAATAGACTATTGATTTGCTCTAGACGATAGATGATCTACCGCTCAAGTATTGATAGTAGTTGTTCATTGATAAAAAGTATGTATCCAAAAATTTCTAAGAATTTCCAACTTCTGTTGAGAAGTGAACCGATATCAATGGATTTAATATCGTTTAAGGAAAGGAAACCAGTTACATTTTACAGTTAGTGCCACCCCGTTCCGTGTAACACAAGCGTTCTCTGGGAGATTTACCGCTAACAAAACAGAACATGTGGGAAAATACGACAATGAATAGAGGAGCGGTGCGTGGGGTTGGGGGAAACGGGGCGGGGAATCTTAATTTAAAAAGAGAGCCACTATAAATTATTCAGGCCAGACTATTGGCCGAGACCGATTGTTCAGATGATCCCAAACCAATCGGAATAACGCTACGATTTCAGTGCGTTTTAATAGCGCCGGCCATGTAATATAGATGGTGGGGTTGCAACTTTTATGCGGAGCTTTATGAGAGTACATTGTTCTCTTCTGTGAAACGTTCTCACAGCCCTCTCACCTTCGGCTTTGACTCTCTCTTCATCAAAATAGACCCGACATGTGTGTTATGGTCCAACTGCTGTATTAAACTTGAAAGAATGTAAATGTCGCATCTATCTAAACATTTTAAACTTAAAAATAACTACTTAAATAACATTGTTTATAATTTTTATTAAAATATCAAAATTAATATTATTTACATATGTACAATTGTGATAATATGACTTAGAATTTAGCAGAATAATAATTGCTTTAGTGATTTTTGTTGTATTTAGATTGCTATGCTTACATCTTATGTATCAATCTACCTGTACAATTATATCATAATTACAGTATTAACATTTTTTATTTTCTTGTTGTACTGTACATGATAAAACTTAGTCTGTAAGTAAAATACTTTTTAGATAACATAAAAAAATTCCTATCTTGTGCTGTAGTAAATTACGTTCTTCAGAGAAAATCTAATGTATAACATTGGTAAATTTTTTGTAAGTAATAATTTTGTTAAATCTATCAATAAAGCATAAATATTGAAAGAGTTGTTCCTTGCTAAGAAATCCTTAACTGTGAAACAATTATTTCATCGTGAATATTTCGCATTTTCACGGCATAAGCCATTTTAACTTATCTACGACTAATGTGATTATGTAGATTTGAGAAAACAACATTATCGAACACCTACACGCATCATGCTATGACTAGTCCAAACACTACAAATACTGTACAACAGATCTTCAGTTTTTTCAACTAGCAAAATATGCCCTAAATACCAAAGATAACACCAAACATAATAACAATAACTTAGATCAGAATATTCAAATTCCACACCCTATAACAGTCAATAAATACTTTACTGAAGATAGCCTATTCATACAATTAATACTTGGTTCAGAAAAAAACACAATCAACAGTAAAAAATAGCTCTTTGAACAAATGGTAACAATATGAAAGACAACAATGGAAACTACTCAGGGAAAGGCAGAAGCTTGAATAACAGGAAAAACACAATAAATTAAATGTATAATACCCCCGTCGCAGCAGACCTGCCTACTCAGCGAATTTCCAGAGAATTATTGTTTCAGCATCAAAGAACTTTGTGGCTAACTTATATAATTAATAATCTTTATAAAAAAATATAATATATTTAATGGCATTATATTTCTGAGTAAATTATTTTTATTTAATAATTTATAATTCATATTTATATTGTAATAAATGGTTTTTTTAACATTAATAAAAGTGCATATTCAAAGTTTCCATGCAAAAGGAATGATTTGTTTACAAATAAAAAAACATAAACATTTCAAATTTTACAAAAATATGCAGAAGACAGCTGATCAGCTGATTAGGAACAGATACCCTATTATCTCCTTCTCTCTTGCTCCCATTATACTTTTATTTTCCATAAGAATACCATGATATTTAGCATGTAGGTTTGCTGCCATGTGGGTTTTTGATCAAATCTTAATTACTCACCACCTAGTGAAGGTTCATACAAATTGTTATTAAGATATGTTGATAAATGAGCGATATATAACTTTTGAAAGATTTACCCATAAGAATAACATAGGAAACTTAATTTGAATTTTCTTTATAACCAGTTAAGCTATTTAAAAAATTCAAAATACTAAATTGTTTGTTTTCTTAAACTCTTTTAAATGGTTTTAGTTAAAATTAATGAATTTTTTAAATTTAGGTCCAAAAATGCCAAAAACCCATTTTTGACCCCTTTGAAACCCCATAAAACCCCGTTCCCATAACCCGACAATGCTGGTTCGCGAACTCATGAAAATAGACCTGGTCTTACACCTTCATACCAAATTTGATCAAAATCGGAGGTCCGCTTCAAAAGTTATCGGTACCACGGACACATATATATATATATATATATATATATATATATATATATAGATATATATATACATATATATGAAAATGAACAAACGGTGTTTTTGGCTTCTGGGGACCTCAAAATGAAAAAGTAAAGTGGTCCCGGGCTTAGGTCTTACCATCGCTACTACCGTAATAGCGTATTCCCTATAGGGAAATTCGCTAAAAACTATTTTACATTTTTTAAACAAAAGAACCCTCTGTAATTCTCAAAGCCTGAAACAGTGAGAGTTGTGGCTGATGGAATAAACACCATAAAAGAATAAGTCCAACTTACCTGAGAGCCTATTACCAGAGCAAAGCATTTACGAAAAATTCTGGCATTAAATGGTTAGTAGCGAAGAACTGTTGAAAAAGAGGTATCTTGATCTTGAACGAAGAAGCATCTTGTAATCCAACTGAGCCTTAATACCTTTAATACCTTTATTGAAATGGCGACCTAACTCAATAGGTAGTTTAAAGCCAAGTATGAATGAGGGATGAGCGTAGGATGATTGTGGCGCGATCTTGTAGTCTTGTTACTGACTAAGGCCGACATTCTCCTTAGACAGGACTGTTAATTCATAGCCCAACAGCCAATGGTATCTAGGGACCTACAGTTTAACGTGGGATCCGAACCACAATTTCAACCTCCCATATACGAATTGGTCTAATTATGAGGATGGTACTTATGGATGAACTAGTATTCACTAGTGCGGACGTTAATCCCCACCAGGGAATATCGCATCCACAAGCCATCGCTCATTAACTATCCACAATTCGTGACCTCCAAGTAGCTGGATTACAGGACGTCGCCACCGTCCCAGTCAAAATATACAAGCAAACGATTACACCATAAACAGTTTGCAGAGGAAAAGGAAGCCTGTCTGAAGGGAAGGTCGTACATCTATTCTCTGACAAAGGGAAAGCAAGTTGCACACAAAAATCAAGTCATGACCAGGGACTTCGAAATAAAGAAATCCCAAACGAATACCCAAGAACATAGAAATTTATGTTGAACTGTTTCTCATTGTTCTAAAGTGTATCTCTTGCAAAATCCCTACAGTGGAATCAACTCTGATTGCCATATTCCAGAATTTGTATGACGAGATTGCAGATCAAAGTTCTTAACCAGACTATGAGACTTATCATGCCTCTGACATTTCTCATAACAAATCCTAGTGTCTAGTTAACTTGTTTACCAAAGCTGTCGATATGATCATGTCTGGTTGAAAGTGGACACCCAAATCCTTTGCAATTTGCGCTCTTGGAAGAACTGAACCCTAAAGGTCATTATTAAAAACTGTTAGTTGACCAGTTCGATGAAAGGTAACAACAGTGCATTTGCAGTTGGGTGGTCATCCCGTTGGGGTGATATCAACCACTTATATTTATTAGACTTGTTGTGATTTTAAACAGATGATGTAGATGATGTGATTTTAAACCCTGAAGATGTAGATTGTCTAATTCTGAACATTAGGTCAGGGACATTCTCTACCAAGTCATTAACCAACAAAGAGAAAAAGTAAGGGCCTCAGTATGAATCCCTGACTAACTCCGGTTGACCAAGTCTGCGGTCATTCATTTCATTAGGTTAAGAAATAACTTATAACCAAATGTAAAATAACTATTCCTTAAAGTTTTACACAAAATAAAACGATTGACTTTTCCAAATACTGCAAGGTCGATGTAGATTGAACCACATTGGTTTCCTCTTTGGAAGGCCTTCAAAACATACTCCTGAAAGATCAGAATGTTTAATGCATCTGGTTTCACATTTAAATCTGAAATATTTTATCCCTATGTGGTACACTATTTGGAGTAATTTATTTAAATTAAAATTGAGAAAATTCCATAAAAGGGAATTATATTTTATAATATAAAAAATGGATCAAGTAATAATTTACAATATTGTTTTGTAGGGTGTAATTTAATGGTTTCAACATAATTTGGTTGACGAGAATGTAAATTTCAATCAAACAAAAAATATATAATTTTAGTACATATTCTGTAATTATTTGCACTACAAATACTGTACTTTCAACAGCATGAATTACACAAAATATAGGCCTCAAGATATTTGAATTTTTCTGATGATTGGAAGTTGTAGTTACTTTAATTTTAGTGATTGAATTCTTAAAAAAATATATAAGATTCAAAATCTACAAAATTGTGCTACATAGCACCAGATATAGTAAAAAGTGATTTAAAAAATTCATTAAAGAAGGGTCTAAATTAATAAATTTTTAATCAAGTCTCATATAATAATTTTTTATTGTGTTAAAATTAACAAAATTTAATAAACTTGATTAAATTTAATAAAAATTATTATTATTAGAAATTTGAAGACTTAATTTGAAATTTATTTATTAATTTTTATTAAGAAGAGCTTGTGCAGAATGATAAGGGTCTAATTGTCTTTATTTATTCCTACGACAACATTGTGAACTTAGGCCATGAGCACTAAATTTATACTTCTAAAAGGTACGTACATACATGTTTACCTTCGCAAAGTTTCCTTCCCTAAATAATTAAAGTAATCTGACAATGATTCGTGATTCTAATTGCTTTGTTAGATGTACTAGCGGTTTAAAAAGTTGAAGCTACTTGAGTACGAAAACCAGACACAGAGTATCTTAAAATTTAATAAATATACTATTAACACAAAATTTAATTGTATGTAAAGAACCTACCTGGTTATCCATTCGAGGTCACTTTGAGCAATCGTATCATCACGTAAACTCAATAGATTATAAATTTGTTCTTTAATCTATAAATCGTCTCTAAAATTGTTTTAAAACTTTTTGAAACAGACAAATTTAGGGCTAATAACAGTAATGGGTTTGAAAACTCCTTTGTATGAGAAAATAGTATAAATAACTAAGGTATAAAATGTTAAAGTTCATTTAATTAATCATGATAGTAGTGTCAAATTGTTGGTGCTGGCTCAGTTCAAGGTCACCTGAGGGATGACGTCATCGAGGTCAATGACCTCACCGATGACGTCATCGATGACGTCATCGATTGCGTCATCGATGACGTCATCACCAATGACGTCATTTCTATGACGTCACACCCATGACGTCACAGAAATGACGTGCTGATGACGTCATCACCCCTTACGTCATCAAAATGACGTCACCGACGCCACTGAGGTCAAGGTCACGCCGAAACTTAAAATTTTTTGGCACTTTTGCCGTTTCTCGCACTACGCTCCGAGTTTCAGTCAGAGTCCCCGTGACCTTGACCACTTGGAGCGAATTTTCGACGAGAAACGGCAAAAGTGCCAAGTTAAACTCGAGTTTCTGACATGACCCTGCCTAAATGGGCAATCGGTTATCCCTCAGGTGACCTTGAACCAGCACAACACCAACAATTTGACATTACTGTGACCTTGAAAACCTAACAACGGAGCGCCGACACCGATGCGCACCCCACGACAGCCACCGAGTGACTGACTATCAGGCTCTGTGTACTCTAGGTATATGGGGAAGTGGAGGGGGAAATCTCAAGGTCATCCAAATGGAGTTTTAAAAAAGTTGAAGAGTAGAAAGAATACTCTTGTGCTTCCTGGGCGACCTCATCAATTTCCAACGGATCTGTAAACCAATCCGATCTGTAGCGGCAGGAGTCCAGAAAACAGGTGCACCACCCATCAGGTTGTCCGTAGCACTTCCGACAATTGGTAAGATTGGAGAAATGAAATTTAATACACCGCTGCGGACAACAAGTGTAAAAGTAGTTGGATTTGTAGATTTTGAAAGTTTGTAGTACCGGTGGTGGCAGCTGTTGGTTCTTGCATCTACACCTGCAACATCCGAAGCATTCACATTGCCGGCAGGCCAGCCCGTCCACTTGCCATCTTGGTAGTAGGAAACACTTGCCCTCGCAGCAATAGGTTGTCCCTGTCTCTTCCTCCCAAAGCTTCTTTGCACAATGGATGACGCCTTGTACCTCTAAACACTTATGCTCGCAACATGAGACACGCTTAGTTTCCATACTTGATGTTGCTTTGGCGAGGGAGCAAGATGAAGTGATGCCGTGGTCAGCAGGAATGGAGCTTATATAAACTAAGGTGAGTGGAGGGGGAAAGGTCAAGGTCATCCAAATGGAGTTTTAAAAAAGAAAAGAGTAGAAAGACTACTCTTGTGTATCTATAGCGATTTCATTGATAGTGAGTGCTTCTGTATGCCAAGTTGATCTGTACTGACAGGCTCCTAAATAATGTTTGCAAAAACCTGCAAAATGATTGTTGCACAATTTGCAGCCAGTTAGCTGTTTTAATGTGAATTCAATGCAACGTTCAGGGCAACAAGTGTACTTATGCCCTCTCATCTGGTACACATGGAATGTCTTCAACTCCGGTTTCGGCTTCTTCCAAGACTTGCACGTACACATGCATTGACCAAAAGCTTCACATTTTCTACACGCCAGGCCATCCGCAACATCAATGTCATTCGGCCATGAAAAACATTTCCGTTCGCAACAGTAGTTGAGTTGACTCTCCATGTTGCTGTGGTGAAGGTGCGCGATGAAATGATGCTGCAGTCATTGAGAGTGCACCTTAAATAAACTCAGTGGAGGGGGAAAGGTCAAGGCCATCCAAACGGAGTTTTAAAAAAGATAACTAGTCGTCCTCCTCCTCCTCCTCATCCGTTGTACTTAGAGAGCTGTCAGACGAAGAGCCCCGTGCAGGTGCTCCCCAGATGAAAAACAAATCAATTTTAAAACGAAGACCAGGATCTTGCATCATCAATTCCTTTAATTTGTCACATACTAAGTCGACCTTGTGTAAGGTGTCAACAACAAGCTTCCAATTCGTTGGTTCAATATAACTTGTAGTAGAGTCTGCCTCGCTGATAACCACATCCTCCGGCCGTATTGGAGTGTAAAGATGTGTAAAGTTCTTTGGCTGTAGCTGAGGTTCAGGCTGGCTGGAAGTGGAAGGTTGAGTGTGGACCCCTGTCGCATCGAAATCCATAGTCATTCTACATTCAATGTTGGGGTTTTCGTTTAATACATACACCAATTTCTCATGCAACATATCCACTTCTGCCGAGTCTTGCAGATGAACATTCCAGGAAAATGGCCATTCTTCATCCGTAGTGGAGTCAACTCGAGAAAGAGTGCTGTCCGCCATGATAGCTAAGCAAGGAATGATGTGAGCTACAGACTGTGGTAACAGTATTGAAAAGTAGAGGGGGTAAACCAAAAGTACGTGGAGGGGGTATTTTCAAGGTCATTTAATTTGGGTTTTTAAAAAAAAGGAAATAGTGGAGGGGGAATTCTCAAGGTCATCCAATTTAGGTTTTAAAAAAAAGGAATGAAGCTTACTCCTCTTCAGCCTCGTTGTCCCCTGCATCTTCATCAGCCTCATCTTCATCGACGTCAGACTCGCCGTAAGGATAGATCGGGGACATGGGCGAATATTGTGGAGATTGTTGACCGTTGTTGTCGTCCCCTTGCATTCTAACTTGGGACCAATCATAATTTAAATTCATTTGTATTATGATCCCAGGGTTGTCCCGCAGTATTTCCTTCATACGTTCGCAAATTGACTCCAAATAGTGTACACTATCGATCGACAGTGTCCAACCCGTACTTGTACCGACATCAGTAGTGGAGTCAGCTTGGCTGATGGTGTTGTTGTCTGCCATGGTTGCTTGTCGGACAAGGAATGACGGTTGATGTGATGCTCATGCAGGAACATGGTGAAGTGGTGGGGGTGTGGTGGAGTAGTGGGGGAATTTTCAAGGTCATCCAAACGGAGTTTTAAAAAAAGGAAAACTTACAAAGTAACATTGAAACTTTCCAATTGATGGTGGCGAGCGTTTTCTTCTGCAACCTTGCCGACACATGTGACTATGCCGTACAGTATGAAAAGTACAACCATAATAAGGCCGAACAATAAAAGATAGCCGTTGACTATCATGATATTTTCTGAGTGGATCTGTTTTCTTCTTATCGCCCTCTCCTGCATCCTCTTCTCCAACTCGTGGACGAAGTCACAACATGCGTGAGGACATCTTTCATCTGTTGGTAGGTTTGCCATTGTTGATGTTGTCGGTGTGGCTGTTGAAGATGGAATGAGGTTTCCAATTGCGATGTGCCATGTACACCAATAGTCAAGTGGTGGGGGAAGTTTCAAGGTCATCCAAATTGTGTTTTAAAAAAACCTATCTTGTTACTGAGCTTATATGTCAGTAACAAGATAGGTGTTTCTGCTCTTTTACTTCTTTAATATAATGAAAAAATATACATATTCTACAATGGTTAGGACAAGAAATACAACTGCTAGTCAGCTGAAGTAGTCCAAGTTGTCTGGCTCGGTCTTCATGGACGCTGGTGAGGAAGCCGTCGAGGAGTGTCCAGGCTCTTCCTTTGACTGCCGGGTGTTCCGTATATTGCAAGCGTAAACTTGCACATTTATACGGTAGCCTCGTGCCACCATCAGCTGCAACTCCTTGTATAAGTCGTTTAGCTCCTGCTGAGTCTTGATGCTCACCTCCTCGTAACTTGCGCAACTAACGTTCAGAGACATCTTGATGTTGCTAGGTTGGCTGCTGGAGTAGAAATGAAGCCGAGGCACAGCGCTTGGAGGTACATGAAAAAGTGGTGGGGGTAACAGTGGTGGGGGTATAGAAAATCCAATTAAACAGTTCTAAACTTTTTCCATCGATACAATGGAATGGAACAAATAGCGCAGGTGTCCTTGTAATTTTCAAATCGAAACAGTGGCGCTAGAAATCCGAATTGTTTTATACCACCATCCTGTACGAATCGCCGAAGGTCTCTGACGGCGGCCTCGCCACAAGGCTTACAAAACTTTTCCCCGTCGTGGAACTTATACCAGGAGTATTCCGAATACCCTGTATTTTCCCTCCTGTAGCGTTTGACATCTTCTTTTATTGTTAGTGGGATATTGTCTTGTAAACATGTTGGGAACAAGTCCTTGTGAGTTATAACTCGTTGTATGCAAAGCTCGTACAAGGTGCTCATCGTTTGCTAGTTGGCAACAGACTGACCGTTTTTCGCATCCAAGCAGGTTTGAATCCTAGTGCGGTAGTGGGGGTAATTACAGTAGTGGGGGTAATTGTGAAATGCAAAGGTCAAAGGTCAAGGTCACCCGCGAAGTTTAAAAAAAAAATGCAACATATCAATACGTGAAGTCTGTCACATATTGATATGTTGCATTTTTTTGTTTTTCTTTTTTATCTTTTTTTTGTCTTTTATGATTCGTTTATTTATAAAACATTACAACAACAACATATGTACAACATTAAAACTTAAATCTAACACTGCTGCTTGTCAGCGATGTGGATGGTCAACTCTGTAGAATTGCTACCCGTGCAGCCGTGGGACACCAGGTATAGACACCCGGGTTGAATAGAGCGAAGATCCTCGTTTTGTAGAAGATGGATGAATCTCTTGGGCAGGTACACCTGGAACTTTGGTTCATCCCCCGGAGTAAACGGTGCCTCGCTGAGACTGCAGCAGATGGCCTCCCCAACTGTAGTCTCCATCTTCTTCATAGCATGGATTATGTAGTGCTTCTCGTCTTTTAGTTCCGAGCACTTCTTTACAGGTAATATTGTTGACTTGGAGTGAGCATTGAACTGCTCGACCAAAGTCTGAAGGAACTGGTGAGATGCCATGGTCAGGTTACAGATCGTCTTCTTGCTCGGAGATGTTGTCGTCTCGGAATCTCGAGTAATACTCATGCCAGGTCCCTGTCTGCTCCCCACTTATATACTCTCCGTTACCCCCACCACTCCCCAATTCCCCACTTTGAAGGTAAGAGGCGAGTTTATAGGCATTTTTCAAAGCGCAATGTCTATCTTTATCATGTTCTGGGCTTTTTGTACAAATACATATGGTTTCCAGCATGTATTGATAATTCTTATCCAATTCCACATCATTAACCGGAACATGAGTAAATCCTTCGATCCATCTTTTCTTTTCCAGCCCCTTTGTGTAAATATTGGTAAACTTGTCTGAAAAGTGATGCATAATGTGATACAAGTCCGTGTAACTTGTAAAACCATCATACCAATCGATATGATGGAAGTGTTTTGAAATCCATCTGTTGGTAGTAGCGGCTTTACTAGTTAAAGACGAATAAGAACATGGTGGTTTAAATAAAAACGAATAAGGAACACTTGTATTCATGTCCAAAAACACAAGTTCTTTTATAATGAATCTATCATCATTACCACGAAACGCTTGAAACTCAATAATACCAGGCTTGGACTTTACTTGTTGTTCTTCTCCCTTGTCCATTTTGAAGGTCACACGTCTGCTCATTACGAAGTCAGGAGGTCAACTGATTTCCACACCACGGTAGGTACTACTTTTATACCAGGCCGTACAGTTGTTGGCGCGTTGGTGTATATTTAACGTGGGCACCGTCCCCAATAGGCCTAACCCCACAAAATGTTGGTTATTGTTTTAAAAACTAACCATTGTCATTTAAGTTTCCATCTTTATATTTTCCTTATTTTCATTTTCATCACTATCACTTGATTCTTCCCCTCCATCTTCCTCTTCTTCCTGTTTTACTGATTTCTTATGTAGTTGAGCGTACTTTTCCAATTGTCTCCACATCTGTACTTCATGAGGAACTCTATTAAATATAGAAGTATCCACAGGTCCGTATAATATAGGTGCGTCCGGTTGTTTGTCCAATGTGTCTTCCAGATAATCTTTAATAATCGAACTTGAAAACACCAGTTGTCTCAAGTATCTTGTTATAGGTTCAGTAGCACAAGTTAAAATGAAAAACTCCTCTCGATTAAGTTGAATTTTGTTATCATGTCTTGTTGTGTCTCTAAACCGTAGCTGATGATCACCACGTTGTTTAATGATATCAATTTCCACATTTGAATCCAAAAGTCCTACTCTTGTCTTTCTTCCAAACATGTTACTACTTAAATAGCATTCTAGTAGATGCAAATGTTTCATAAACGATTCCCAAGCACTGTCCGTAAACAAAATCATTTTGGGTCCATGAGTTAAAATTACAGTAGGGGAATAATCTGTAGATTTCATAACACCGATTAAAACACTTTTATCCAAACTGGAAGAGATTGGGTAAAATATTCGCAAAAATACCTCACTCAATATGTTTGGAGAAATATTATCTTCAATATCCCTTTTTCTCTTTTGTATAGTCTTTCTTCTTTTACCTTTTTCTTCAACATTATTACTGGCGTGAAGTTGTCCGCAAACGTTTTGTTCACCTCCTTCCTGGTGACCTTGAGGATCTAAAAACTCAGATATCTCCTTCTCAATATCTACCACATTTTCAGGTGTACCACTAGGAGAAGCCATATTGAATACGATGCTACCCATACAACAGTAGGCAACAAACTGATGAGGAGCGGTCTGTACGCTCTGCTTTTATACTCGCGGAATGAAACAAAACCGGTTCTTACAATACATTTTTAACAATTCCAGTTAAAGGTGTGTATGTTACGATTTTATCATGTAGAATTAAACAGTATGCAGTTGTATTAGCCGGTATAGCATCGTTGAATTCCATTTCTATTTTTATATCCACACTTGAAGACTTTACTGATTCATTTTGTTTAGAACAATCGATTACAACTATTGGGTAGGCATCGAAATATTTGTCAGGTGGTAATAAAGGTGTATTTGTTTTACCGTAATATGAACTTTGGAATCTCGCGTACATATCGTACAATATACTGTATTTCTTCTTAGTGAATGACACATTTAAATTGTCGTATGGAAAGAATTGTGAATTTAAATAAACTTTAATATTTTTCAAGTCACAATGATCAAATTGTCCTGCATGTTTAGTAATGGCGTCTCTTCTACCTGTTTGTAAACCAAATATAATATACCTGGCTCGTTCTACATAATTCGATGTTTTAACAGTCCAAGTGTGTCGATCCGTAGTAGGTAAACTGGGATGCTCATGAAATTCCCAACTTCTAAATGGAATAACAATATCACGATCGGCTTTTAATTTTCTTAAAAGTAGCATTCTATGCTCGTCAGCCAATTTAACATGTGGAACTCTCCATACAATTTTGTCTAATTTTAATTTCCATTCTAAAGTCGCATCTGTAGTAGCATCTGCAGCTTTAATAATGTCTTTATCGTTAGAAGATCTCAACAAAACTAATTCTTGTTTAACGTTTAATATTATTTTCCTATAATCTTCAGCAAAACCAAGCAGCAAACGTAATGGAATATGAAAATCAAAATATCCATTTGGATCTGGAGTGATCGTGTCAATCGTAGGTAATACCCATCCGGCAGGTTTAAGTAAATTGGTTTCATTGGGTGTTATAGATGTTAATCCTTTTAAAGTTGTCGTAATACCTACTTTTTTAGTGGAATCAACTGTTACACCTGATATTTCATATCTAATTTCATCAAATAGGAAAGCCATAGGATTATTTATAAATGGAACTGTTGTACCAACAGTAGTACCGTCCTTTTTAGTAACTTGTCCTTCAATATACAAGTAACTTTCACATGGTAGTGTGTAAATGTCTTGATTTTGTATGGGAATACGAATTTCATCGTTATTGTTTAATTTCGATGAAGTGTAAGGGTTGTGGGTGTGATATTCTTTTTCCCATAGGGTTTCGTCGAATGTTGGACCCTGCGCTATATCCAGTATATCCATACTCGGTTAATTTTAATCCAATTCTCTCTAAGAAACGAATGTTCTCGCGTGTTAACTCCTCCACAGCTGAAGAGCTACTAATGCGGTTTCCCGTAGGTTGTTCGCTTTTAAATGTTAAACCCATGGTTTTGTATTAAAGTGTCGATTTTAAATGTAATCTAATCGTAATAGGCTCTTCTCTGAAGTCTACCAAGTTACCGTCTTGATCCAATACGCTCAACACGATGTCTGAAATGAAAGTGGTGTTCAACGGTAGATATACCAGGTTTTGTGGCTTTTCAACAATTTTAAATCCAGGTGGTACACTTGGGTAAAAAGTATGTATGATGTGGGTGTTAGCCCCATCCCTGTAAGCACCTTGTATAATGTTACAAGTTATGTCTATACTATTGACTTTTAATATTGTTACTGTTTTCTTACCGGAATGTGTTACATCTGGTTCTAAAACAGGCTCATCGTTGGAAAATCCTAATAAATCACCAATTGAGTTTGGTTGAGTGAAATCTATATAATATTTGGAAGTAATTTCAGCTTTCATCGTATTATTATTACCTTTTAATGTTATATTGTCTTTTCCCATTTTAGTTTGCAAAAATTCATTTATATGATCAATTTCATAAGAACCTGTGGGTAACCTGCACTCTTGTAAGTCTGTAAATTTTCCACTGGCATCCTTTCCCTTATAATAATGCAATACGTTATTTTTACCTTCCGTAACATTGGGGATAGAGTTGTAAGTTGTAAAATCCAATAGTGCCGCCTCCCAAAACCTTCCTTTTTGCAAGCGTAACGCTGGAAAAAGGATACTTCGTAAAGTGGACGATTTTCCTGTTAATGATACCGTATAGGAAGACATCTCAATAGTGACTGATACTTTTAGCTAGAAATTCCAAACATAAATGGCCGCATATTGAAGTATTATCAGGTTGTTCTCTTTTATAGTTATAATATATGTTTTTAGCAGATTTAAAGTAATTTTGAAGTTCTTTTGGTGGTGGCAAATTACCGAAACTATCAAAATAATATACATTGTTATTTAGTTTCTTATAACAAACCCAATGGGTGCCAGGCCCTTCAGTATTATCCAAATTTACAATTCCAGTCTCATTTTGCCACATTTTCTTTGGTAAACTGTCTTTCATAAACACACCGCGGAAAAATGGTATTTTTAAACAGGAAATATATTTAAATAATTCAATATTGGTTAATGCTTTATGTGGTATGACCAATTGATTTCTTTCATTTAATATGCACGATAAGGTCTTAGGTAAAGACCTGCCCCGTTTTTTACCATTGACCACACGGTGGGCTTCTTCCTGCCTTTTCTTGTAGATCGTCGTCTTCTTTTTATATTTCCTCCATGTTTTCTTGTGGTTGACCTCCTTTTTACTCTCCTTCTCCTCCTTCTTCCACCTCCTACTGCTGTTTTAGCCTTCATACCTGCTGTTACTGCTAAAGCTGCTGCTTTTTCTGCTATGCTAGCGTCACTTGATTTTACTCGTTGCCAAGCTATGTCCGCAAGCTTTTTGTCAGCTATTGATCTATTTTTTGAATCGGCAAACGTGGAATATGCGATATCGTGTTCTTTACAAGCCTGATCTAACTTATTTATGCCAGGATCGCCTCTTTCCAGTCGTTTTTTCAATTTAGTTCCTGGTCCGCAATACTGATAACCTCCCGGTATATGAAATTCGTATGGTAATGCGTCTATTGCTCTATTTACTATGGATCCTACTGGAATTCGTTTTAAAGCTTTACTTAACAGAGAAACCGCTGTGGACGTGATCCCACCTCCTCTCCTTACAGTGTCTCTATATGGACTGATGTACTGGAACGTCATTATTGTCCTTTTATAATCGCAATGTACAACTTATGTGTTACCTCTATGACAAGTTGGACATAAATGAAGTCGTTTATTGTGTTCTTTTATTAAATATCAAAATCACCCCAATCCGATGATCTAAACTTTTTTGTACGAGGGTTGATAAAATAGTTTTGAACAATTTCCCGTTTAATCCAAGTACCTCTCTCAGATTCCAACAAAGGAGTACGACCTGAATGAATACCAATAAGATTGTATACATCAAATAATGCATTTCCTAAAACTTTTACAAGAAAATTAACAGTGACAGCATTATCCACATGTTCAGGGTCTTTAAGGTCTGTTATACGTTTATTATTACAAGTATACACTTTGCTATCCATTTGTGATAATGTGATAGCCTGTCCTACAGTTGCAGCATCATTTGCTTCTCTTCCTTGCGCCATGTTTGTTAATTTTTTATTACTACATATAAAAAACGCATAGTAATTATTTGGATCTAGATGTACTGTTTGTCCTAAGGCAGCCGCGTCTCTATCTGCATGACCCCATGACACATTTGATAACCTTCCATGCCTGCAATCCCAATAAGCGTTTTTGTATGTCAATAAACGAAATTTTTCATTACCTTGAATAAAGTCATCCCCTTGCTTTGATAATACTTCATCTCGTTTTGCAAATCCAGTTGTTTCTTGTTTTAAAGTCTCTTTCATTTGACCCACTGTTGCACCATCAGATGGTGCTGAACCATCTTTTACATTCGCCAAACAATTGCCAAGACAATCGATAACTCCCACATCACGTATGACACAATGATCTTTTATATATTTGAGATTTACAGCATCATTTTCATTTTTTGGATAACCTATATCGTTAATAACAAATTTATAAAAAGAAAATCCATCTTTTGTCTTTTCAGGTATCAAAGAATGTAAATAGCGTCTATTTACGCTGTCTTTTGCATCTTTAGGGTCATCTACGTTGGATATACGTTTATTGTTGGCACTATACGTTTTCCCATTGAATTTTAACGTATTTTTTAATTCAGATGACAAATAACCTTTGTTTATCGCATCACCGTTTTGATTTGGTTTACCAACGTTGATAATTCTGTGATCTTCTGCGTCATATGTGTTATTTTGTAGTTTTAATGTTGGCGATATCTTTTCCTTTAATATTTTTAGATTTATTGCATCGTTTTCATCCGTAGGATCTTTTATGTTTTTTAACCTTTTATTACTCATATCATAATCTCCATCAGGTGTTTGTGGTAAACCAGCACTTCTTTTTAAACTATTGGCATAATATAACCCATCCGAGGAGTAACGTCCGAACTTGTCGACACTCATGGTGCAACTGAATAGTATTCTAGGGAGTAACGCATTTTTATGAGATTACCCCACGGTTTCGGAGTTCATCCACTAAAGCCACCCATTCGTTTTCCAATCCAGTATGACCCGCTTCTTTAGCTTCATGTATTAGTTTCATTCTATCCACCAATTTATTGATATTATTGTAATAAATCACATTTGTGTTATATAGTTTCTTCATTAAACCTGTACCCGTAACGGACTTACTTCTTTTTCTTCGTTCCTGAGCACTTACATCCAAAGTGGATGCCATAAATCTTCGTTTTACAGGTTTTCTTTGTGTTAACGGCATTGTTTGTCTTCTAGTTGGTATTAACTTGGATACAAATTCTTTATATTTTAAAGACTTAGATCTAAAAGGAGGCTGGTCAGGTAAATACTTTCTCCTATATGCATTTGTCTGTTCCAAAATATTTTTATATGCTTCCATATCTTTTTCTTTCACTACCGATACTGAAGGCTTATTTTCAAATAATAATTCAAATAATCCTTTTGTGCCCTTATACCTTTGATCACCAATGACAATATTATCATGTTCGTCAACGTTTAACGGGCTATTACCTATCATTAAACCGTCTTCTGTTAATCTCGCTCCATAACTATGGTAATTCTTATTAGGAATTGTTCCGAGTAACATTTTTACCATGTATTTCCTTCCTAAAGGTCCTTTGTTATGAATGTTTTCACCCAACAAGCTTATGTTTGACGGACCTTCCCTTGTCTCTTCTTCTTTTTCCTCTTCACTAGCAGTTGATACAACTTCATGTCCTCTTTTGGCTTTTACTTCATATAATTCTTTTATTCCACTATAGTCCGGTGATTCTAGCTCTCTTTCGGGTTCTCCACCGGTAAAACCACTATACGTAGAGGATTCCAGGTCTTCATCACTAAAATCTTCTGATTTTACATTTTCTCTTTCAAACTTCGTAATAGGTGCAATCGCATCTCCTTCCAATACAGGTTTAGCAAATTTTTTGTTTAATTGTTTCAAGGGTTCAGTAATAGGTTTAAAAGTAGATTCAAGGAATTTCTCTCTCTCGCTAATACCTAGTTTCAATGCTCTGTTTTTAGCCCGAATAGAATCACTAAGTGATTTTATTTCTTTTACTAATTTTTCTTGGTTAACCATGTTTGTAGCAAGACGTGTTGTACAACAATGAATGTGTTATACCACGTTTAATGTATTAATATAAAGTATTAATATAAATTTATCAAATCCTATCCTGTATCGACCATTGTTTAGCGGTTGTTCCTTCATAATTGTTAGGAACCCATACTTTTCAGCCCAAGCCTTTCCACACAACTCTTTAAATCGTTCAAATGTCATATCCGCATTTACATGATCAAAATATATATGTTTTAGGTTGGTTTCGTCCTGTTTAAATACAATTAACATGTTTGCATTGTCTCTAATGAGTTGTTTAGGTATTTTGCTGTAAGTTTGGCCAATATAAATGCTATCTATGTTGTTATGTCGACCCATAGCGAAGTAATTCCTTATTGTGTTTTGGTTTTCACAAGATACATCGTCGAATATAAACACGGAGAATGGTTTAGCTTCTTGTGGCTGCATGACACTCTCGCTTGCATTAAACTTTAAATATTTAACTTCAGGCACATTAGTCAGTATTTTTTCCAATAATTGATACTTTGGTTGTTGTAGTGATTTTGAAAATACATATAGATTGTTAAATCGTAATCCTTTAGGGTTTGTAATCAAATTGAATACTACATTAGTTTTTCCACAGTTGGAAGGTCCGGTAACCAGACAACGAACGGTGTTTGGTAACAAATTGCCATGCTTCCCACTATTGAATTCTGAATTATCCACTGTGAGTTCATCTATATTATTAATAGTAAAACTCTCTTTTTGTGGTACTATCTCCATCCTTTGTAATGGTTCAACCTAAAATGATTCTCTATGGTTATATCAAATCCTTTTTAGGTATCCAAGAATCTTCCGTCTTATTAAATCCTAACCATCGTACTTTGACCTTATCTTTTTTCCGTTGCAACACCTTTTCAACTAAATATACATCGCCTACTGTTGATTTTAACATTTCATGTCCATAAAACCCTCCTTCAAGCAATTGTCCTTTATTATCTTTTAAAATATATGTCTCAGGTACTGTAGGTTGTACTTTGAATACAGTAAAAACCTCATTGGTCCAATTTGGCAGGTATCTTTTACTGAATACACCTTTATATTTACTTATTCGCACTTTATCACCCACATTAAATTTTTTAGGCTTTAGTTTTTCAACTTTTGGTTTAGTATTCGTTTTTATACGTTTTAATACAAGGTTTTCATTTTTACTAGTTACTTGGTTTGGTTTCATCCCGATAGTCCTATGAAATTTGTTATTGTAATCGTTTATAAGTTTTGGTAACATATCAATCCATATGTGCGATCCTCTGTTGGAAAACATTTTATACATTGCACTTTTTAAAGTTCTGTTGAATCTTTCGATTATTGAGGCTTTTACTTCTGAATTGGTTGAATAATGGTTTATATTGTGTTTTTTCATTAGATTTGCAAATTCCTTATTAAAATATTCTTTTCCATCATCTGTTTGTAAATGTTTAATAGTATGTTTGTCTCTTTGTATAGCTGTTTCCATTGCTTTTGTAACACTTTTGCCACTTTTATCTTTTAGTGGTAAAGCATCTGCCATTTTTGAAAAACAGTTAATAACAGTCAATATGTATTTATATCCTTTATTTTGTTTGCTATAAGGAATCATTTCGATTAAATCCGCTTGATATAAATCATTAATTCCTTTTATCACCGTATTTCTTCGTGGAAACTTTCTTCTTGCAGGTTTATGAAGTTCGTTGACAATTTGTTGCTTTAAGTCCTTCATATTGCAGGTTTCAATGTTTGTTGTATCACATGTATAATCACAATGAATGTTGTTTTAAATATTCACATCATTTATATGGGTCAAGGTCATCCAAACTTGTGTAAAAAAATGGGGAACACGGCGTTGGACTTGCCGTGTTCCCCATTTTTTTACGGAAGGAGAAAGGAATAAGGTCGTAGTTGTAGAAGGACGAAGAATAGGTTACTAGTTGATAGGGTTTAGAGAGTAGTGGCCAAAAGGAAGAGTGTGGATTTTGTCGGGCATAATGTATCTTTTATCATCCCGAGCTGACAACGCTTTTTTAATTTCGGTGACACTGTAGACTTGATGCTTAAAGCTTCGGATATTGTTGAATGTTGCTGATATCGTAGTATCTTCAAACAAACAAGTCTTGTAGTGGTCAAATGTCACGTGTTTTTTCAAATAAGATGTCTTCACTCCTTTTGCTTTCTTCACTGTCGGTGTGTTGTTCTCGTGGTACATCTTAAATGAATACAATTTCGCCATCAGCGCCACTATTTCTTCTAAAGGCATTCCATTTGCTTCATCTTTGAATTTTCCAATTACTTTTTTATATTTTTCATTAAAATTTGGATGGTTTTTCGGATAGTCAGAAAAATCGAAATCTTCTTTGTATGGAAAAGTCCTTAGGTCTTCATACATGTCCAAAGTCTTTATCCAGTAGATAAACGCGTCCGTATCCATGTATGCGACTCCAATGTTTTCCCTTCCGTAATGTTTAACCATTTTGTTATAATGGAAATCATACATCAGGGTTTTACTTATATCCAAAATCGACATACCTATGTATAACGGACGGTCCATGACTATTGTTGTTTTCTTCATACTGACAGCGACTAGATTTTCGTTTATAATCATGGATGTTCCGAAATTTGGTTTTTGCACTAATTTTTCCAATTTCCTAGGATCACTCACTAATTTTACATTTTTGTGTTTTCTTTTGTTCTCCAAGGTCTTCCCAAAGATGGCATTGTTCATTAATTTATAGAAGTCCTTTTCAAATGCTGTTGTCGCTGCAGCTCTTCTTGCAGTGTTGGAATCAATATATGGTTTCAACCAACAAGACTGGGTGAATTCAATTGCTCTATGAATTCTCACTATACGTAGACCCAATTCAAGAGCCTGTTGAACTACCCAGTAGTGAGCCACATAGCGATCCTTATTCTCCAAGGTCATCATCAATTTTGGCCATCTTCCTGTCGGTGAAACTTCAGTCTTGGCTAGGAGAGGCAAGTCGTAGTGATGGTCATGAAGGTGCTCCGGGTATTCAAAATCACAGTCCAAAATATAGCCTTTTGGACCATCCTTTGGAATCTGTGAGATGTCTCCGATGGTGGCCGGGTCGATCCACTTGAAGTCAGCGTAGGGAAGCGGATTTGACATTGCCCAACCATAAAGGTTGTTTGCATCAAAATAGCCAAGGTAGACCGATGGTTGTTGCTCGTCGAAGCCGGGGATGTACTTGTTGTTGGCTTTGACATGACGTGTTACAGCTTGTGTCAAACCGCCCCGTACACCAGATTCCATCATGAGCACCATATCAATATCCGTTAGAAGTTCCAGTCGACAGTTGGTTGACTTTAGCATAGCTTGCCATGCTAATCCTGGAGATGTGTACGAGTGTAGAGGGTCCAGTCCATAGGCGGAGAAGCAGGTGTTTCTGAATTCTTCCATCACATCGCACAGCAGAGTTACGTCCAATTTTATATAAAAGTCAGAATATTCCCCTAAGGTTTGAATGTTTAGTTGGTTCCAAACATTACATGCATGATTGTAGTCTTCAACGGAGATTTCACTTTCGTTTAATTTGCTGTTGAAGGCTTCAATCGGCGGTAGACTGGTTTCTTCAAATTTTTCTGTAGAAGTTATGTAATCGTAGGGGAACACTCCTTTCCGTAATACTAGGTCTAATTTATCTTCAGGTACAATTTTTCTGGTTTCTTTTAGGTCTTCTCTTCTTAGGTTCTCTGACAATTTGGCTAAACTAGATGCCATAAATCTGTAAGAGTCTACGAAGCGAAGTTTAATTTTACCTACTGTTTTTGAAAAGCTGATGTACTTTTCCAATGTTGTAGCAAGAACATCAATTTTACCGTCATCTCTTCCTAACTCCGGGATAATAAAGTGGGAGTCGTAGCCGCTAAGATTGTGTAAAACGACAGGAATAAAGTTTGGCAGTTTGTAATTTATATTGCATGAATTACAAGCAGCTCCTCTGTATAACCCTGTCAGGTGATCGTGATCTCTTACTTTTGGATTTTCTTCACTGAACATCTTCTTGCATAAATAGCATCTTGTCGCTAAGTTGTATTCTTCTTGTTGATTTTGGTTTAAAGGTTCCATAGGTACAATATTACCGAACAAGCGTTGAACCTTTCCAGCAATATCGTACAGTTGGTCTACAAAATACTTAGCGGCTTCTTCACCACGGTAGAGTATTGGAGTGGATGTTAAACCATAGTCTTGCAATTGGTTTTTAGACAAGGTTGATTTAACTAGTAAACAAAAACTGTTGGGCTGATGCAACTGATATTTTGTTCTTCTAGTCACTTCGCCGTCCGGCAGCTCCTGTGGTACTAACGTTGATTCAAAATCTGCATAGACCACTATTGGAATTCGGTATTGGTGAACTGTCTTGTTAAATTGGATACACGCTCGAGATGGTGGTGGCAGACTAATCTTCACTTCATAGTTCTCGTTGCAAAGTCTTTTATGTTCCAATAACCAGTCCAATCCTCCACGTCTTGAATCTTTCCAAGAAAAGCAGAAACATCTCTTGCAAACTGTAATCCTATTTACTCTTTTGGTCAATTGTTTTACAACTAAGGCTTCAAAGTCCTTTATCCATACATAATGGGAAATTTCACCCTTAGTTATCAATAGCAAGTCCGTGTGGTTTCTTTGCTCAACCTTTACTACCCGCAAAGGATAAACGTTGTTTGAATCATCCAGACCAAAAACATTCACTGAAACGCCAGGATTTTTCTTTTCAAATTTGTCTATGTCTTTCAATGTAACTGGGTAGGTGAGGCCTTGAAAGTTGTAGCGGTGTTCATTTTCGTAATATTCTCTACCAACTCTTTCAGGATGATCTTTAACATACTTGGTTAACATTGCATACTTAAAACATTCATTACCTTCATTTTGCACATTCCTACACGATTTAGTGTTTTGGATTTTCTTTGGTAAAGGGATAAAACTACTACCCCTTAAACCATATCCATGCTTGTGAACCCTTACATCCATACCTTCGATTGATGACAAAGTCCATCCAGATCCTCTTCCTTCATGTTCTTGAAGTTTTGTTATAAGTTCTTCCAAGCATTCTTCAATAATATCATCGATGTTGGAGGTGAAGGTAAGGGTTCGGTTTTTGGTAATGAACGCTCTCAATGCTGTTTCACCATCAGTATTGTTAAACATAGCCTCTAACACCATTCCAAATTTAATAAAATTTAGCCTTTGTAATTCTTCCCTCAACGTTTGACCAACAAGTTCCTTAGCCTGGGTTATGAATGTTTCCAATTCCAATTGAACGTTATTAATTTTGAAATGTGTTACAACTCGTCCTGGCAAGGCTGTGGTGCGCAGTTGTCTTACATCTTCCAGTTCTTCTTCTTCCATATCCTCTTCTTCGGTGTCCTCTTCTTCGGTGTCCTCTTCTTCAATAGGTCTTGTAGCAGTAGATGGTCCAGCACCAGCAAATTGAATCACACTAGGTCTTCTTCTTTGCATTTGCTGTAGATAGCTGTCGTAGTAGTCCATCTGCTTCTGGTGCTCTTCCAAAAACCGGTCAATTGAGTCTAAGTCTATTTCATCCATGGTAATATCTTTTTTTCTATCTTCGTCTTCATGTAATTCTCTGTGTATGGTGAAAAGATCTTCGTCTTGAAAGATTTCCCCACAAATGTCGCAAAGAGCCATTTCAAACAGTTTGGCTTTGAATGCACACTCTGTGAATGTCCACGCAATAATGAGCAGCGCACTCCACCGGGACCCTTTATATCCGAGGCAGATAGGTGGGGAAAGTGACGTCATATGGAAACAGGTTATCACTCATGTGCTAAATTTAGCCTTTACACAACCGTTTGTAATACATTTATCAGTAGGCTTGATAAATTGATGATATTTGGTCTAGATTCAATAATTTGTACAAGTTTTTTCAAAGATGTCTGTTTGAGCAAGTTTATGTAGGTCAAGGTCATTTGGAATTATTATTTTGAGCGGGGGATAGAGCACTAAGCAGCATCATTTACTACAAAGTGCTCTATCCCCCGCTCACATTCTTTTTTAACTTTTTGTTTAAACTTTTTACAAGGGTGAAACATCACCATCAGAGTCGGAATCATCCTCATCACGGAATAGGTAGCGATGACAATACATAATTCTTCTGGCAACTAACATCCTATCCATTGGACGATGGGGAGTGTCTTGTTCTTGTTCTTCTTCTTCTTCGATTTCCAATTGGAATTCCATTTCCGACTCAGATGACGACTCTAATGTTTCGTAGGCATGCAAGTCCACCTCATTGTCCGTTGAACCAGCTTCGTCAGAGTCCGTTTCAATATCCATTATCTCTTCCTCCTCCTCTTCTTGATCAACCGCAGGTAGTTGGTCCTCTACTTCTATAATTTCTAGAGGTATAACCTCCAGAATAGAGACAATTCTGTTGCGATGGAACACGGTGTTGTCAAGTGGAGCCATGGTATGAAAGTGGTGTATCTATCCAATTGGTTTGCCCTTTTTATACCCCCACCAACTATACATTTTATGTGGGTCAAGGTCACGTAAAGATACCCTTTGAGCGGGGGATAGACCACTAAGCAGCATGCTAGTCCATTGCCGCAAAGTGATCTATCCCCCGCTCTATTCCGCAGACCACACTCAAGTCCAAGTCCACATCCAAGTCCACATCCATATGTTACACTTTATTATTACTGCCACCAAGTAATTGTCACTCGCACATTTACTTGGTTTTGATAAAGGTACTGCACAAACTCCATATTGGTTGTTTGTTCGTTATACAAATGCATCATGAAATATGCAATCTTATCGATTGCGGCATTGTCCAACGGTTCGCAATTCACAAGTTCCAATGTGCCCTGGCTGGTCTTCTCCTCTATAAGTTCCACCACTTCGTTGATGTCTTCTTCCAAGAGGATGAACTCAACACTGAAGCTCTCCATTGTTGTTGATAGTGTCTAGACAAATGCTTGACTAAATGCTTTATTCATCAGTCCTACATATATACCAATTTCCCCCTCCTATTACCCATTCCCCCTCTACCTTTATATGGGTCAAGGCCATCCAATAATACCCTTTGAGCGGGGGATAGACCACTAAGCAGCATGCTAGTCCATTGCCGCAAAGTGATCTATCCCCCGCTCTGTATTCCACACAAGTCCTAGTCTTTACACACACACATAAGCCCCCAGTCTTTTACACTTACTCATATACTCTGTCCTCCCTGCCAATTAAGAGTTCCCCATGTTTGCCACTATTTTCAATTAACCTTTCCAAGTCCCAAAACACAATGTCCAAATTAACCAAGTTCGCTCGTCCAATTTGAAACACACTATTCCCCCCAAAGTCACTTGCTCTCACTTGTTGTCCTGTATACTGCTTCTTCTTCCACGCTACAATCACTACCCTACCTTCTTCAACAACCATTCTTTTAACGTTATCATACACCTTCTTCAACATCCCTTTACAGTTTAAATAGTTTATGGTTACATACTCCCACTCCTTACCAATGATCAGTGATCCACTCATTTTCTAGCGTTCCACTGGAAGGTTCAAAGCAGAATGAAGTCGGGATGTACAGACCCCCCTCTTTTATACCAGTTAACCGGTTGTCCTTGCTGTAAAGTGGGTCAAGGTCATCCAATGCTACCCTTTGAGCGGGGGATAGACCACTAAGCAGCATGCTAGTCCATTGCCGCAAAGTAGTCTATCCCCCGCTCTGTATTCTACACACACACACACACACACACACACACACACATGTCCCTGTCCAAGTCTTTCATTACATACCCAATATATATTCAGTTCCTTCATCATCACTATCACTCATCACTGCTTCCACAAACTCCACAGGATTAAAGTTAAATTGTTTCAATTGTTCTTTTAAGTTTTCAATTTGTTGGTCCTTTACTTCTAAAACACTGTGAAGGTGTGATATGTAGTCCGCTGCCTCGTTGATGCTTGCTACTCTCGGATCGCCTAACTTCAAGCTGGGAACTACACCCTGCAGCCTGTAGTAAGCCATACGCCTTTCTTGCTCCTGCCGTTGACCAGGACTGAGCAAGCCTTGCCCGTCTTGGCTCACCTCCAGCAAGGTCCGTAGCATTGGAGCTTTGCAGGCGTTTGCCCGAGCAACAGTTATGCTGTGGAATGGTCGAGCAGGTCCACGAGTAGCAGGCAGGACGTTGGCAGCACGCCTTCTTGAAGAAGAAGAGGAAGCCTGAGAAGTTTTGCAGTTGGAAGCCATGTTGAAGTGAGGTATTCAGCTAAGCGATACAAAGCAGAATAACCAAACTGCACATCAATACCCGTATATATACACTTATCAGTGGTGGGGGTACTAGCTAGCCTTGGTAAAGTGGGTCAAGGCCATCCAAAAACATTACCAGAACGGGGGATAGATCACTAAGTGGCATGTTAGTCCATTGCCACAGAGTGATCTATCCCCCGCTCTGTATTTCACATTCACGCACACATTCATACATACACACAAGTCCCAGTCCAAGTCTTTACCCACACACCTATCCACTCTCATCCTCACTATCATCACTGTCCAACAGGCTTTCACACTTCTTAATCAGTTTTTCCCATTTACTCCTAACATAAAGTAGCTCCCTGCGAGTATTCTCTAGCATTCTGTCCCTTTGCTCTATCACTTCGTCGTACCACTCGATGATGTTTGGTGGAGTCTGAGTTGCTGCATCCGTCGTGGTTGGTTGAGACGCCCCGCTGCTCCGCAACTCCTTCCTCACAGGACCAAAGCCGGAGAATCGGACACGACTTCTTGACGAAGGCCCCGATCGGATTGGTCCAATGCTCGGGCTGGAGTTGGAGGCGACCGGGCCAGAGGTAGAGGCTGGGACGTTCATAGCAGACATGGTGGTGTTCAGCTTAACGGTGTAAAGCAGAATGAGAGGACGGTGATCACCACTCCTATATATACCCATTTTTAGTGGTGGGGATAACACTGGGGGGGGGGGGGGGGGTTAAAAGAAATTTTGCTTAGTCTTCCCGGTCATCAGTTTTACATACCTTTAGCACACCCATTATTTTGGTTTCTTCAATAACTTTACACACCTCAAACACCCAAGCAAACAGCTCATCTATGTTGTTATAATTAATTTTTGTCCAGTGTTCATACTTATGAGTTTGGTTGTTTATAATACATAGATAAAATGTAGACCCGTCTTGTCTTATACAATACTCAACTTCCATTCTATGCTGGTTTAGCACTTCCCAAGCATTGTGTTGATCTATCAAGAAGTCACCACCTTTGTAATTGTACCGTGACATGTTTACCACGGAGCACAGAAACAGACTGAAGCAAATGAACGGCTCATACAAGCTTAGTAAGAGCGTTAGAGTGGGGGTATCACGTGATACACAACATTAGTTGTAAGTAATTTATATGGGTCAAGGTCATTCAAACTTTGAAAAATTTTTACCTCCAAACACTTGTAGCAAGCTACAAGTGTTTGGAGGTAAGTTTTTATTTGTTAATGATTTATTTGTAACTTAGTCTTCACCCTCAAGGACACGGTTTGAGATTGTCCCAGTGACTTTACATCACCGCCAGGTTAAAGTATTATACAAGTCAAGTATTTTTTTTTTTTTTTTATTAGTTGACTTGTATAATACCCCTCTCCCTTACTTTAAGAGGGTTAAGACTAAATTTGGAAAAATAATTTGGAAAAGACTTTTAAATATTGTCCAACACAACCTAACAATTTTGGCTTTTTCTTTTAGTGAGCCCATGTCCTAATCCATTTCCCAAACAGACGTTCATCCTTTTCTTCGAATTAAATAAGCCCCGGGGACAAAAAATTCTCTTTGTACCATCGCAGGTGGTACTTTCATTCTATGAAGGCGGCCATCACCTTTTAGAATGATTTGCACATTTATGTTAAATGCTCCATAAGCTTGAACAATGAAATAATATTTTTTGTCCCTCTTGAGCCTATTAATTTTCAGCTTCTGCGGACTGTTGGGGTGTTTGAACTTGGACTTTTCAGGCATAATATTAAGGCTATAGGGCTTTGGTGTCGGAATTTTGATTTTCTTATTCAAGTGTCGTTGGCAACGATCTTTTTCTGGAAGAGCAAAACTCGGACAACAAAGAACCACAGCCTCTCTGCTAAACCAAACATAATCGCATTTATCACGCTTGCCAGCAGGGCATTTAACACGATTACGTTTCTTTTGTGTTGGACTCTTAGTGTTTTGGAGCTTCTCCGAATTAGGCTGGCTAGAAGAAATAGGGGTGGAAGGGGGTGGAAGAGGCAAAGATTGGTCAAAAGGAATGGAGCAAACAATTTTGGGTGGGGTAGGAGAGCGTGTTAGGTCTATGGAGGGAAGTTCAGGGAAAAGATGGATTTACGGGATGCTTTGGTTGGTGTGGATGGCATGGGGGATATGGGTGAGGGACATTGTGATTTGGTATAGGATAGGATTTTTTGGGTTCTGCTGTAGGGGGTTATCCTCGACCTGGACGTCTCTTCGAAGACTGCAGACTCCGATCCTGAGTCCGATAGCAGCGAGAGTGCTGGAGAGGCTACCGGGACTCGACCGCTGAGTTTTCCTGACGATGGTGGAGGTGCACCGGCCTCTTCCACTGTCGGCGGCAGTGGCGACAGGCTGGGCATGGAGGCGGGCTGTGGTGGCGGCGGCGGCGGTGGTGGCATCGTCAGGCAGCTCAAGATGTTTGCAGTCATCAGATATTCCAGGATCGAGGCGGAGGATGATGGAGGTTGAGTCGTGTCGGTTGAGGTTGAAGCTGGCGGGTAGTTTTTGAGTTTAAGGCCCATTTTACCCATTGTAATAAATGGACTTAATGAGAAGAATAGATGAGAATGAAAAAGTGAAGTTATTATAAATAATCTCAAGAACAAGAGAGAACCTGTCCGTACGGGAGCTTGGACGGGAATGAGAAGTGCATGCAGCCGGGCCGCCTTATATCCCCACCGGGGCTGCCACGCCCAGGATATCAGGGGTGGGGGAGGGGGTGGGGGTGGGGGTGGGGGTGGGGGTGGGGGTGGGGGTGGGGGTGGGTGGGGGGGGGGGTCGCACTTTTTGTCGGGGGGGGGGGGGGTGTCGCACTTTTTGTCGGGGGGGGGGGTCGCACTTTTTGTCGGGGGGGGGGGGGGGGTCGCACTTTTTGTCGGGGGGGGGGGGGGGGGGGGCTCGCACTTTTTGAAAAAATAAACCCCACTTGGGACATTTATGTTGCCATCGCTAAAGCCTCCCAAGAGACCCAATTCCAAACTTGTGCGTTACTAATACCTAACTGTTAACTTTTAAAAGACCTCTATATATATAAACTGTGTTAGTAAGATCTGACTGTTAAAGATTTTGAAAACTTTTATATTTAGGTCAAGGTCACGAAAAAACTTTAAAAAAAATAAGCCCCACACCCCCCTATGGGGGTGTGGGGCACTTGGGTTGTCATCGCTGTAGCCTCCGAAGAGACCCAACTATGACAACAAGGCAACATCCAATGTCGTGTACCCTTCGCCACGCGAGACTTGTAAACATTTACTGCATTTCCAACTAATAACTTTTCCAATAGCTAACGAAATGTCATTTACATATTTTGAAAAAACTGAGGACGCCCTAGTGGCTTACGTCCTCGGTCCGAGTGCAGAGGCCATCGGCTCATTACCCCCGTATAAGCGTACAAACGGACCACCTCCTATTTCTCAGCCGCATTGAAGCATGCATGAGAGGAGCCTAACAATTATAAAACAAGTGGCTTTACACGGGGGGCCTACTCCCGTAACCCTATCTTTAATATTTTTAATTTAGCAATGCAGTAAATTTTTACAAGTCCTATGTGGGTCAAGGCCACACGGACATTAAAAAATTTCGGCCCCCGTACATCCATGGCGAACCACGAATGTTCGGGGGCCTTGGGGACAAAAAAACACAAATAGCTAACAAAGTTTCATTTACATAATTTTGAGTTTCCAGAAGGGAAACTAACTGAGGACACCCTAGTGGCTTACGTCCTCGGTCCGAGTGCAGAGGCCATCGGCTTATTACCCCCATATAGGCGTACAAACGGACGCTCCTATTTCTCAGCCGCATTAAAGCATGCATGAGAGGAGCCTAACAATTATACAAAAGTAACTTTACACGGGGGCCTACTCCCGTTCCCTGTCTTTACGATTTACTTTGAGCATTGCAAAAGCTCAAGGGGGGATTGCTAAAACAAGCGTATACACTTTAGAAAAATATAACACACTTACAACACACAATTGAGCTCAACGTAGTCAATGCTGGAACAAGCACATACATGTTAAACACATATAACAAACAAGACACAAAGGATAAAAGACACACAGGAGACATAAGGTACAAGTAAAACACTCTCATATAAAACAATTCGCAATACCCAAACGCAAGCGCAATATCTTACAACTAATACAAGTCTTAAAGTTAGAGTAGACTTCGCTAAACACTGAAGGCGCCATTCAATGTTTAGTGATGCCTATGGCGGTCCGTCCCGATCGTTCACGTTCAACGCGCGGGAGCGGACTGCGAGCCGGCTCTGGCTGGGCCCCCTTATATCCCCACCGGGGCTGCCACGCCCAGGATATCAGGGGTGGGGGTGGGGGTGGGGGTGGGGGTGGGGGTGGGGGTGGGGGTGGGGGTGGGGGGGGGCACTTTTTGTCAGGGGTGGGGGGGGGGCACTTTTTGTCGGGGGGGGGGGGTTCGCACTTTTTGCGGGGGGGGGGGGGGGTTCGCACTTTTTGCGGGGGGGGGGGGGGGGGTCAGGTAAGTTAAGTGGGTCAAGGTCACCCACAACACTTGTACTCTAAGTGTTGGCTATACCCCCACCACAACTGGGTCCCTAGGCTACACAACACCGCTTCGCCAGTATGTCTCCGGCTTCCATGCGGTGCGTCTCGCTGTTCTCTAGCTCTCTATATGTAAGTAATTTTACAAGTTCTGAATATAGGTCACTACACTTTAACTCTGGGACGATATCGACTTATAGTATTTCAGTGTTTTGACTCAAGGTCATCACACTTTAACTCTAGCACATCGGTTATCGTACCAGAGGTGCTCAATAACCTAACTTGTAATGTTTAGGGTGGCGTTTTCACGCCACGTGGTATCGCCATGAGTGTCCAGTCCAAGTTTTAAGTTAAATTAATTTTACTGTAATCTTTTCCATTTCCGTTTCGTTTTGCCAAAGTATAAGGTGTCGCTTAATAAAGTGGTATTTCTCTAGAGTTATAGGAGATTGCAAGGATACAATTAGTTTATTTAGGAGACTCTTCATCTTGGAGTTTAACACAATTTCCACTTTGACTTTGCTTCCTCGGCTCTCACAGCCTAAGCTGTACAGAAATGTTTCTTCTAGTGCCAACTCGGGCCAAGAGAACAGTGTGTTGACTGTAGGACAGCTCATGGTGAAGTGATGCGATACTCCAGCGTACCACCTCACCTTCCCCGCCACTGTGACCTTCCCCCACTCCTGCTGTTTCCCCCACCTCTTTTCCCTTGACTCATGCGCTACAAGCAGTCTCTCAGTATTGTGCGGACTTTTGTGAGGTGAAGCCATGTCGCAGGACACTTTAGGTAAGAAACTTAGCCGTGTTAAGACTTTATTAGTTGCTCACTGTCCACCACCCAAAGTTAGGAGAGTTTCAACTTTAGCTAAGTGGCGCAAACTGTTGCGCGGACACCCTAAGTTTTATACAAAACAGACTAATGTCAGTTTTACTGATGAGGATTTGTTTAAAATATTGGATGAAATGACTTTTCCTTGCAAAATTCAGTTAGTTACTCCCATTCCTGACAGTTTAGAGTCTTAGTCTCTCAAGCCGATATACCTAGCATACACAGAGCCTGACAGTCAGTCACTCGGTGGCTGTCGTGGGGTGCGCATCGGTGTCGGCGCTCCGTTGTTAGGTTTTCAAGGTCACAGTAATATCAAATTGTTGGTGTTGTTCTGGTTCAAGGTCACCTGAGGGATAACCGATTGCCCATTTAGGCAGGGTCATGTCAGAAACTCGAGTTTAACTTGGCACTTTTACCGTTTCTCGTCGAAAATTCGCTCCAAGTGGTCAAGGTCACGGGGACTCTGACTGAAACTCGGAGCGTAGTGCGAGAAACGGCAAAAGTGCCAAAAAATTTTAAGTTTCGGCGTGACCTTGACCTCAGTGGCGTCGGTGACGTCATTTTGATGACGTAAGGGGTGATGACGTCATCAGCACGTCATTTCTGTGACGTCATGGGTGTGACGTCATAGAAATGACGTCATTAGTGATGACGTCATCGATGACGCAATCGATGACGTCATCGATGACGTCATCGGTGAGGTCATTGACCTCGATGACGTCATCCCTCAGGTGACCTTGAACTGGGCCAGCACCAACAATTTGACACTACTATTGCCTTTCGTCAAAATCCTGTTCTAAGTTGTTTGGACGACTTGGTCTGATGCACTTGGGTCATAATCACGTAGTCGTCAATAATTAAAACTAAGCTTTTGTTTTATCTTCTGTCATGTAGGCGTCGTCGAAGAATAAATAGTAAAACACAAACAGGATCACATTGAAATGGAATATGAACTGGCATACACACACGTAAATTGCAAATGCACGCAGTACATGGTACGTACTTCCATTTCCTCATCAACCATGTTTTTTAGACAGCAATGGGTGGATGTCATTTGGATAAAAATCCCCATAAAAACCCCCGCCTGAGTGTGAGAAACATGAATAGACAGATAGAGCCTGTTCGAGCCTGAAACCAGTCGTCACAGGAAGATAGTAGTTTGCCCTCTCATTGGTAAATTTCCGTCCCTTTTCTCACCCTTTCATTTTCTTCAAGACCCTGTCCTTCCGGGGGCTTGTGCAAAATACCCGTTATAATCAGACGTATTTAGCATTCGACTCTATCCACCAGTAATAACAACAACCTGACGGTATATGAATTGCATTATTTTCCTAGAACTACACAGTGTCATATCCAAACTCCCTATGAACTCGTAAGAAATGTTTGGGACGCAGTTGACTTATATAGTGCAGTTCTGAGTTGCCTGCGCAGGCCATCTCGAGACAATCAAGTATGGTACTGCTAAGAGAAGCGTTCTATAGTCAATTTGAATAAACTGCTTAGCATCCATTGAAAATGGGTCTTGAGTAGATACATCAAACAATGTAAAATGTTTGAACCCATCCCACTCATCAACTATTGTTCACACTACTTGGGCAAGGATCTCTATACATCTGTTTTGGAATCCATATAGGATGCAGATCAAAACAAACGATAAGTACTCTTATTCCTCGTTAAATACAATTTTAAAGACCAAGATTCCGTTTACCAAACACCGTAAAACTTAAGTATGGTTATAGAAACAATAACAAACCTTTCCAAGTTGACAATTAAAATTTGCTCTTCCAACTGTGCCCAGTGTTAGTCTTCCATAAGTATTAAATTGGCCAAACGTTTTTCAGGGTTGTGGGGCGTAGCCTTATGAGCTATCGTTCATTTGGAATTGATTCTGCAAATCTACCAATCATTCCCTTTAATTTGACAATTAAATAATTGAAATCGGTTTTGTAGTTACTGAGAATTCAGCTTTACAACAGTGTATTAATATATATATAAAACTATTTATCACATAACATAGAAAATATAATTAGTGTAAATAAGTATAGGTTGGTAAATTTGAATATACTTCCAGTTAGTGCAAAGAATAAATTTGTATAATGACTTTGCAAAGCGTCAATTAAAGTTATATAGTCAGTTAAACTTAGTTGAACAGCTATGTACCAAATAAAAGTAGAATTGAAATAAAATTTAACTATCTGCATTTTAACTTATTTTCTAGTTGAAAACTAAATTCTCAGCTTTGAGTATGTATGTAATTAAAATATTTGCTTTAGTTAACAAAATTATCTTTCACAAAACAAATACGTCGATCACAAGTCACCGGGATTGGCGATATAAAGCCAAACTTATCTCTGTTTTACTATAAATAGCTAGAATAAACAAAGTTGGTGTGGGACGGCTGTGAATTATTCAACACAAACTTTGTGAACTGATACATCTCCAGCGAGCACATAAAACAACTGTCTGTCCCTCCTCGATACCAAGTGAACAAACATCGCTACACGGCGACCACTCGCCCATTCCTCTACCACGCCGGCTGCCGTCCGCTCGCTTTCGAATAAAACGTAAAAAACTACTTTCAAATTAATAAATCCTTCTAACTGTATTTTGAGGTATGTAATATTTAACATAAAATTTAAATAATTTGATTTCATTTCCGTTTATTGAGGTTCTCAAATTTTATGAAAAATTGTGTGTATAGTTAAAATTTTACGATTAAAAAAAGGTTTTCGTGTAACTATCTCTAATTATTACTAACTCAAATGGTTGAAGATACTTACAAAAACAATATAAGTGTTATATAGTTCTTGGCATACGTATCACAGCTTACATATAGTGTGTTCATATGTTTCTGCCCACCATTGACGTTATGTAAACCGTAAGAGATACAAAGAACTTAATTTAAGCAGTAGTGTGGCATTATGACCTAAGCATTTGCTGTTCAAAAACATCAAGTATTCCATCAACTTCGTTAGTTGAACTCAAAAAATTGTTTTTCGTTCAAAGATATTTTTCCTTATTTGACAATGGTTTT